>CM061042.1:133904778-134125728 GCA_030762985.1 Adelphocoris suturalis
CGAAGTTTTGAAGGTATTCAATTGCGACATGTGATTCGTGATTTAGGGTAGGTACCTACTTTTTTTCACGTCGAATTACGTACTGGTGTTCATTAGACCGAATCCGTGAAACAAACCATAGGGGTGTGTGTGCGCGCGCGTGTGTGTGACAAATTTTGTCGACGCTGTCTAGGCCTCAATTCTCAACCGATTTTCGAGATTCTTTCTTTGTTCGATCCAATTTTCAGTCTAGTTATGCAAAATACCCCGCAAATTTCAAATTTCGTAATGGAAGAGGAGAAATAGATGGCTAAATCCGAAAAAACGTAGTTTTTTCATCAAATTTTGTCGACGTCACCCAGGCTACAATTCTCTACCTACGATGGCTTCGAGGCTACGATTTTCGTTATTCTTATTTGGTACGATTCCAATGTTAGACTAGTTGTGCAACAAACCTTGGGAATTTCGGTTTTGCTATCGTGATGGGAGTGGAGGGGATCATTAACGATTCTTTCTAGCGATGCCCAAGCTACAAAACTCGACCGATTTTCATGATTCTCATTTTTTTCCATTACGAATTCGACATAGTTTTGGAACTTATGTCAGTGGTTTTATAATTTTATAACGGGAGGGGGTGAATGGAGGGGTTAATACTGATAAATAATGACGTTTTAACAATTCTCGTCCGATTTTCGTAATTAATTTTTAGTTCAGTTACGAATTCGGTCTGGTTTTGATTCGTATAAAAGGAGTTTCTAATTTTACTATGGATGGAGGTGAATGAAGGGGTAATAGTGATAAATGACGATGTTCTAACTATTCTCGTCAGACTTTTGTGGTTTCTTTTTCCTCAATTATGAATTTGGTTCAGTTTTGGAAAAATATGCCAGGAGTTTCAATTGGGGGGGGGGGGTCCAAAAAGTCGTGATATTTTTTTTTAAGCGAATTTTTGAAGAAAATTAAGCTATTGCTCTCGCCTCAAAATTTGTAGAATGTGAATTTTTGAAAAAATTTTATGCAGAAATTCGTTTCAGGCTATTCTGAATCATATTCTGAAGTTTAACGCATTTTTTAATGTATGTATGCATGTATATATATGTATGTATATATCATCATATCATAACATGTATATGTATATGTATCTATCATTCCAGACGATAACTGTCCGTAGAAGTGTGCTAGAAACTTCAAAAAAATTTTAAAAATGTTAAGGATACAAAACGAAAGTTCAAGTTCGTGGGCCAGCATGATCGGATTACATCTTCGGGCTGAAATTTTCAAAAATGTAGTCAAAAATGTCAAAATAGACTGTTTTTTGCGATTTGTTGTGCGAAATAATTTTTCCAGCATACTAACATGTGTTATATTCGGAATCAGCGTGAAATTCCCTATAAGAATATGTATTTTTCCAAAATTTCAAAGTTGAAAAATCAGTCAAAAATCGAAATAATGCCGTTCGCTAGTTGTAAAAATCGGTAATATTTGCATGAAACATTGTCCAAATTCAGATTGAATTACTCTTATGGAAGTATCCCTGTATAAACAATCCTAGAACCATGCTGTTTAAAACGTAGGCAGTAGGTGATTAAAAAAAAAAAAAAAAAAAAAAAATGTAATCACAACTGATGAGTTAACTCTTGTGCATGTGTTAATAATTTGATTCCATGTTTGTCTATCAAAATCATAAACTAAAATTTCTCAACACGATCAGTAGCGACTGAAATGTCGAAGATTTCTTCAAAAATTCGCTCATGGGGTCATGCTGCATGACTGGACTTTTTTTTTTTTTTTTTTGCTCTTATTTTAACTTTCACCAAAATTATAAATGTACAATCGATTTATAGGGACATCCTTGTAATGCATGAATTACTCACCTACCTATATGTTTCCAAGTTGGTGTTACAAATATCAATAAATGTCACTAAGTGATTCAGCGTGAAAAAGAACCCAAAATCATATAAATGTGGCAATTGAATATCTTTCAAAAATTCGAGATTTCACCAATTGTGCTTTATTTGCGCGTGGTTTGCTAATTTTGGCGCAAAAATTCAAGTGATGGGTTATTTTTTTTGGAATTTTATGTAGAATCCGAATCCGCAATAAAAAATGGGGGTTCCTATTTGAAAAAACAAATGTGTTAATTGCGCAATTGCCCGAAAATATCATGGTTGAATTCCTCGTAAAAATTAAGGCGGATACCATTTTTTTTTAACTCGGAGATGAGCCGCTGGTTCACCGTGTATATTTATTATTTATCTACAAAAATAAGAAGGTTGCTACCAATGTGTCGGGAAGTTCGTAACTTTATGACCCTGAAAAAAAAAGAAACAATTTTACCACGCAATGTGCCAGTCACTTCTGATTTATGCCATGCCGGCCTGGGGTTCAGCTTTCAAAACTAAACTTCAGCCTTTGTTTACGATTCAAAAAGCCCTGATCAAGGCGCTTTTAAAAAAAATCCATTAGGTTTGGGACAAGGGATTTATTTAAAGAATTCCAAGTTCTAGACTTAGACTAATAGATAAATCTACTATAATTTACACTTACAAGCGTTTTCTAAAAAGTGGATTTGAAATAGTAGGTAATATTGGCACAAGAAGTTCAAGCAAGATTACTCTAATTATACCAAGATTTAATACTTCCACTGCACAACGTTCTCATCTATGTCGAGGGATCATCCTTTTCAACAACCTACCTTGCGAAATTATTTCAACCAGTGTATCGCTTAGTAAATGCAAAGAAGATCTGAAGAAGCACCTTATGGCTTAATTGTCTCATTTTGTCTAATCATTTATGTTATTTCAATTATTATTTACTCCTTAACTTTTGAATTTTCTATTATTTATGAAAACCAATGGATAATAGAGCTATATACATACATACTTTATCTTTAGAACTTGATGTTAATAATCCTGCATTGTAATTAATTTTTTAAATAGTCACTAACAGGAGAGTAAATAATGAAAAGACGCTCCCAATTCCCTGCACAAGATTCTTCTTATTGAGAATTGTAGCATTTTTGTACAAATCTGTGATAAATTGTTGTGTAAATCTTTTTTCTGAATAAAAATGCATATTATAGCATTTCCCAATTGAGTTAAACTTTTTCCATTTAGGTTTAGTCCTTTTCCATTTAGGTTTAGTCCTTTTCCATTTAGGTTTAGTCCTTTTTCATTTTGGTTTAAACCTTTTCCACTTAGGTTTAGACTTTTCCCATTTAGATTTAAACCTTTTCCATTTAGATTAAACCATTTCCCACTTAGATTTAAACCTTTTCCATTTGGATTTAAACCTTTTCCATTTGGATTTAAACTCAGGAAATAATCGTGGAGTTAGAGGTAAAAGTACCCAAGTCACAAATTCAACACGTGGGAAAATCAAATGGAGAATTTTATGATTATTTAACTGTTGTTATTATTGGTGATCAATATCATCAAACTATGTATCCAACCTAAGAAAATAATCATATTTACCAACCTAACTTTTGAAATTTTAATTTGATTTTTGCACAATATGAATTTACCGCTTCGGTACTTTTACCTCTAACCCGACGTTATTATGCCACAACTTGAAAATTAAATAATGCAAGTGTTTTTTTATGCACAGAAATGTAATATAATATAATAATGAACAAATGTTTTTTTGAACACAAGAATTTCTCATGAACGGAAGTTATAAATTAAGTTAAAACTATCCGTTTCCTTTTTTTCTTTTACTTCTAGCCTAATGAATTTTAGTAGATAGGCACTTACTTACTATGATGGGGCTAACTACTGACGTTTTGATGGAGTTTAAATCCAAATGGAAAAGGTTTAAATCCAAATGGAAAAGGTTTAAATCTAAGTGGAAATGGTTTAATCTAAATGGAAAAGGTTTAAATCTAAATGGAAAAGGTCTAAACCTAAATGGAAAAGTTTAAAACCAAAATGAAAAAGGACTAAACCTAAATGGAAAAGGACTAAACCTAAATGGAAAAGGACTAAACCTAAATGGAAAAAGTTTAACTCAATTGGGAAATGCTATATATTTAAAAAAAAAAATCACTCTTCAGCTGCCAGAGCAAGGTTAAATGTAGCTAAAAGACCTACCGTTTGCAAACGTTCGCACATTTTTTTACTCTTCATTAAATCCTTAACATTTTTTCTGAGAGCCGTCATTGTGAAAAACACCCATATATTTTCCCCAGTCATCAAGGATTATGAATGCATTTAGAATAGTTTCTAGTGATGAAATGTTTCGGTCCCATTTTTTCTTCATTCCGCCGCCACTTGAAACACTCATCCAGTCACGTCTCAAAGCCTCGGTTAGATACCGACGAAGAATTCACGAGATTTATCACCCACTTGCATCTCGAAAGGGTGAAGTACCGCTTAGTCATTGGCTCATAAATCGTATCAATTGGCTAACCAGAGGGTGTCCCCCATACGACGGATTGAATATTCATAGTCAGCTTCAGTGACTAATAATAGAACAACAACGTTGTAAACTGAAAAACTCCTCCGTTTCATGGCTCTTTCAATATCAAACGGTCGTCCATTCTTTCCGCTCTAGTGGTCCGAAAATTCACTTCAGTAGAATGCTCTCGTTTCTTGACAGGTGTTAGAAAATCCGACCTTCCATTCTCCAGAATTTCCTGAAGCCAGCGACCCTAGAATTTCCAGTTCGAATCCAGTGTCTACATTCTACTTTCCTTTATGCAACTCTCATACAATTTTTTTTTCTGATTTACTTGTTTCCATTATTTTGGTTTATTATTTTCAAAATGAACCTTTGTAACGGCCGAGAGAAAGACAAAACCCCCCTCCCCATCCCAGAAAAATTATTGATAATCCTAAAATTTGATTTGCATTTGATAATCCTAAAATATTGTAAATGCGAACATTTACAGGAATTCGCTCTTACTTCTTCTTAGCTGAATGTCTGAAACTTAGTTTCAGGTAGGTCTTTTAACTTTAATGACTGTAAGTCTCATTGATGAAGTAAGTAAAATAGATTGTCATTTCTTGATTCTACAACTAATTTGCTGTATGAAACGTCCATACAGTAACTAAAATTTTAATTGTATTGTATTGTTTATTGACATCAAAATTGCGTACATTGTTTGAGAAATGACAATAGGTATTTGTATAAATGAAAATCATTAGAAAAGAATGCAATGAATAATAAAATTAATAAAAAATATGCACTCCGGATGCCCCCCGGATAATATGTTCCTGGAAACTTGTGCTATCCGGAGGAGCCACATTACCAGGCACAGTAGAAACACCGCAGAAAAATGATTAATGATCTAAAAAATAAAAGATTATGCACTTAAATAGGTGTATTATTCACATACCAAAAGAAATTGTGGAAACTGAAGCATATGCATGCAACGAAAACCGATAAGGAATTCTGAGGGACACTTAAAAATTCCAAATTCCTAGATTTAAAAAACGCTGCAAATTATTTCACAAAGGTTTATTATTTTTTCAATTGAGTATGATCATAGTTTTAGTTGGCTAGCGTCCGTCATAAGGCCCGTCCAGACTCCTCGGCGTATCCTATTTCGAGTTGCCACAACCTACACTTCTATAATTATATACGCATGTTTATATTTCTCGATTTGAGCTCCAATCTATTCAAATAGTTATTGCCTTAATAATATCATTATCTAAGCACGTACGAAAAGTCGAGAGGATATGTTATTAAATATGCGTAGGAAAAGCTTTGGTATTAACACACAAATATGACCTTGAAAAAAACATATATTCATGCTTCGAAGGAACGCCGGCGCCGTACCCACCACAAGGTGCCGCGGCGCCGGCGCCTCCTCTCACTCCACCGCCCGCTCATCCCCCCTCACCACCCACCGTGACCCCCTGCCAAGCGTGCCAGGCGTGCGCGCGTAGAAAAACACACTTTTTCGCCCGTTTTTGGCCCATAGCATCTATGCGAGTAAAGCGATCGGATGGTTAAAACGTTAGGACCAACTAGACCCCAAATGGAGTCTATGTGCGAAAGAACGGGTTTTTTTAAGTCAATTCTTAGGTCTTTTATGGCCCGGACGGCGAACGGCGGACGGCGGACGGACATTTCAAATTTGGATTCTACGCACCTTGAAACGTAAAGTGACAAAGTTTGAGGGGGGTTATAAAATTTTTTTGCTACATGATCACATAGGCTTATTATTGGAAATAATAAACCAAAAGGAGGGGGAAATTTACAAAATTTTCTTCAAGTGAAGATCTAAGAATTTCCTGAAACGTTGATGTAACTTCGATGAGTTTAAAGATTCATATTATTGTTAGTAAAAAAACGTAGTGCGCAAACATAGGCATTACGCATTTAAAGCAAAGAGTCAACTTTCGGCCGAATTATACCAGATTTCTCATGATTTTTAGTTGATGGTCGAACTGATAAATGTTCCTCAAGAATACCAGTGCTGAATACGTGTAAGCAGGAGTGTTATTAAAAAAATTTGGCAAATAGTTTTGACGTTAAATTGTTCTTACAACAAAGCCGAGGAATACTTCGAATTTTTACCAAGAATGATTCTTAGCAGCTGATTTAGCTGATTCAGCAGCTGATTCCCACTTTTGGAAAATGCAGTTTTTCCCACGTTTGTAACATAGTGCAGCACGTCTAGATTTCGGGGTACAGTTGGAATCCCAGATCCCTCTCGTCATCTACGCGGTTTCCCCCCATTTACGCTGATACCAAACCGTCATACTCTGGAGTGATACAACAACATTTGGGAAGATGGAGCTATCGTCAGGGGCCGACTTTAGTTGGAGAGGGTTCCAGAGCTGTGAAGAGGTTCACTTATTGGAACGTTGTTGGGTCCACTACCTCTCGTATCCGGTTGTTGAGTCTCACGCATCGTTGCCTGTCCTCACCTGCCTGGTCTTACACAGCTTAAATACCTCTGCAGTCAACTTTTGGGACGGTGAAATCACTAGTTGCACCGAAGGGGCTCCCCCATTCTCTTTTCTTCAAAATTTGAAACAATCAGAAGCTCCTGAAACAAAAAAAGCCCAGTCATGTAGCATGACCCCATGAGCGAATTTTTGAAGAGTAAACTTATAAGTTGATTACTTTTTCTTTTTTTTTCCCAAGCACCTACTACCTAAGTTTTAACAGCATGGCTCCAGGATTGGTTATACAGGGATACTTCCATAAGAGTAGTTCAATATGAATTTGGAAAATGTTTCATGCAAATATTACCGATTTTTACAACTAGCGAACGGCATTATTTCAATTCTTGACGGATTTTTCAACTTTGAAATTTTTGAAAACTTGATACATATTCCTATAGGAAATTTTACGCTGATTCCGAATATACCACATGTTAGTACGCTGAAAAAATTATTTCGCACAACAAATCGCAAAAATCAGGCTATTTGGAAATTTTGGACTACATTTTTGAAAATTTCAACCCGAATATGTAATCCGATCATGCTGGCCAACGAACTTGAGCTTTCGTTTTGGGTCCTTAACATTTTAAAATTTGTTTGAAGTTTCTAGCACAATTCTACGGACAGTTATCTTCTGGAATGACACATACATACATACATATACATACATATATACATACATACATTTAAAAAAATGCGTTAAACATCAGAATATGATTCAGAATAGCCTGAAACAGATTTCTGCATAAATTTTTTTCAAAAATTCACATTCTACAAATTTTGAGGCGAGAGCAATAGCTTAATTTTCTTCAAAAATTCGCTAAAAGTTTCCATGTGAGCGAATTTTTTATTTCTTCGAATTATATTTTTCTGTTGAATTATTTTGAAATTTCAGCACTATGAGCACTAAAACATTCAATTTCATGACATAAAAACATTTTCTAAGGACAAGCACTGGTAGCTCGGATGTACCTAGACAGTGACATGTCGATAGACCTACGAACTAAACTAAAACGAACTAAATCACTCGCGACGAAGTCGTGGAAACCCATTTCAAAACGGAAGTTAGTTAAAAACGTTGTCTATTTCCACCAAAAAATAAAGAGTTACTATGTTAAATCGATTTCGACGGTTAGACCATAATCAGTAATAAACAATAACTTAATACACATTAGAAAGGACACAGCTTATATAGTAACAGGTGAAGGGAGATAGAACCCCATTGGTCGACAGAAAGGAAAGGGTACATAACCTAAAAAATAAATGAACATAAGTGTACTCTTAATGTTTTCGTGGAAATAGACAACTTTTTCACTAACTTCCGTTTCGTTAGGCATATTTACCACACCTAGACCCTTCGAGAACGTTTGCTCAATCAATGTACAAGGTGGCCTCATTCGATTCATTGAACTGATATCTAGATATTTTTGAATCTGGGCCCATTTATTTCAAAAGTTTTAAAGATCTCATTTTGGGCCAGATATGTTAAGAGGGTCTCTATCGCCATGAACCACAAAAGGAAATAGTTGGGTGCAGGCCCAACTGGATGTGTTTGGTCTATAGTCTTCAGTGCAGTATCGTATGCTAATTCCAGATAGTACTCCCTGCCATCTCTTTCCATGTATATATCCACCAAAAATGAAGAGTTACTATGTTAAATCGATTTCAACGGTTAGGCCATCATCTGTAACGAACAATAACTGAACACACATTAGAAAGGACAGAGCTTATATAGTAATAGCTGAAGGGAGATTTAATCCCATTGGTCGACAGAAAGGAAAGAGAATATTGTAACTCTTTAATTTTTCGTGGAAATAGACAACTTTTTCACTAACTTCCGTTTCGTTAGGCATATTTACCACACCTAGACCCTTCGAGAACGTTTGCTCAATCAATGTACAAGGTGGCCTCATTCGATTCATTGAACTGATATCTAGAAATTTTGAATCTAGGCCCATTTATTTCAAAAGTTTCAAAGATCTCATTTTAGGGCCAGATATTTTAAGTCTCTATCAGCTGGTTCGCCATGAACCACAAAAGGAAATAGTTGGGTGCAGGCCCAACTGGATGTGTTTGGTCTATAGTCTTCAGTGCAGTATCGTATGCTAATTCCAGATAGTACCTACTCCCTGCCATTCCTATCCATGTGGATATATTCAAACAATTTTTTCGCACTCCCTTTACGGCTGTCATTAAATGGTATAATAAAAAGTTTACGACGGAATCGTGCTTCGTGCTTCATAACTGTGAAACACGGTCAGCTTTTTTTTTTTCTCTTTTTCTCCTCATTCCAATTTGAAGTCGAAACGACGTCGCCTGACTGTGGTGAAGCAGGGCCACCCTCCTTGATTTTCCGATCTCGCCTGGTGTGTGGGCCTCTGGGATTCCACACATTCATGAGCTGCGTAGGTCGACAAAAAATCCTTGACCCGTTGATAAAACAAGGTTGTTACACCCGTCTAATAATTCGCGATAGACCTAGAGCAGTGCAAAATACACTATTGGGACGTGTTACATTCTCAATTTACTATATGCGACACCTGGCTATAATAGATTTATCTATTCTTTATATTATCCTGTCGTGCTGTTTGATGGAAAAAAACTTATCATTCACTATGGACGAAGTACGTTGGAGGATTCTACATCTACTGGGTCAGAAGTGGAGATTAATCTGAATACATAACCTGTATATCTACATTGTAGATATACAGGTCTAGAAGAATATGTAAATCTACAATAGATAGAACGAAAATCAACACCGCTTTGGACATTTTGGCAATGACTCGGGATTATTATTGAACTTTGGCAGTGGAACGCTAAATCCATGGGAGGTGGAAATTATCCCTAGGAGGTTATTTGAGTCCATGGAAAGAGGTTATTTTAGACGATTACGTTTATTCCGGATTGCGATCCGTTAACTTATCTGTACGGAAAGATGAGTCACCGTATCTCATTGCGTCAGAGTTACGGCGCCGGATTGTCAATACCGCACGACGTACTGTGTTTTACGGATCTACTAGGAACTCTTTATTATCCTGTCGTGTGTAACGTAACATGATACGGATTTGGCCTCCCTATTTTTTTCGACTGTCGCATAATTCAGTTCAGGTTACAGGAAGAATGCGAAATTGTAAAACAAACAACATTGATAATAGCAACTGTACAAGGCAAGTACGTGCATTTGTATGCGTATTTTCATGGAATAACAATATTCTATGAAACAATAAGTAAGCGATGTAACTCTGGAAAAATAAACGATGTCAAGTAACAAAGAAGTGAGAGCCGATAGGGGATATTGGAGGTCGGTGAACTCTTGTCTACTAAGGTAGGAAGCGGAAATATTGTGATCAATTTAGGGAAGTAAGGGAAATATTACCCCATATTTATATCGACCACCATAAAATTTTTACGCAATTCGGTTCTCAAAATGGTTAAAAAATCGCTGAGCTCTGAATCCCTGAGGCTGAATTCTTTCCAAGTCAGTCTACTGCTGAAATTCGAAATTTAGCGCCTTTAAGCCATCTATATGAAATTCTGAGGCTAACTGAACAGCAGACGGACCCTTGAGCTCATTTTCTTAGCGAATTTTTGAAGAAAATTAAGCTATTGTTCTCGCCTCAAAATTTGTAAAATGTGAATTTTTTGAAAAAAATTTATGCAGAAATCCGTTTCAGGCTATTCTGAATCATATTCTGAAGTTTAACGCATTTTTTAATGTATGTATGTATATATGGATGTATGTATATATATGGGTCGTTCTCAAACTAGGGGCAACTATTGAGTCCCACAGGCCTTGCTCAGCTACAGTAACTTTTTCCCAGAAAATTTTTTTTCCCCAGGGATTCCTTGCAGGCCAGTGTGTTGGAAAAAAGTAATTCAAGTGCCATACCTGCATATCTATACAAATATTTTTGCGCATAAAAGGCCAAAAATGCAATTACCGTGGGTGTCCCAAATTAATTTTTTGCTCTACAATGTTACTTTTACCCAAAATATTGATTAATGTGTGGCAAAAAGGTCTTCGTTTTCCAAAGTTGGGTTGTAGAGCATCATGAAACTGATTGAAAGAATGTGCTAATCAACTTTTCGATCCCCTCAATGTATCGCCAAAAAGTGTCCCAATGTTTTGGGATATTACCGTGGTTGGAACTGAAAACTGCAATTCTGACCCCAACCAACCGAAATTTCGGTTTGAATCTCATTCTTTTGGCAAGCTTGGATCTGTTAGGGTGGGGATAGGACCCTTCTCCCTCACCCAACGCTGTTGCTGGTGGACCCCCACGTCGAAAGGAGTGCAGTCAGGAGCGTACCTTTTCATTTGCTATTACCATGTGTGTCAAATTGATGACTAGGGAACATTTTTAGCATATTTTTTCTTCCTCCATCCTCTTCCTTTCGTTCTCCTCTTTCAAAATACGTCCAAGTTTTTGTTACTGAAGTTATTTATTGGGTTTGAAAATCGATCTCAAACAACGATTTTCAATGACCATGTCTGAAATTGAGCTATTACCATGGGTTTATTAAAATCCACGGTAATTGCATTAGCTGCATGGTAATATAATTCCACTGCATTTTCAAACTTTCCAGCAATAATTATACCTTTCAGTGTTTTTATCCACACCATCAAGTGCATATGTATGAGGGGAAAATGTAAAACAAAAAATTTTGCATGACCATCAACTTGGTGAAGCATTTTAATACTAATTCGCCATCAGATGGGAGGGTTCTTTCCACATGTGGCAATTTGCTTGTTGGTAGTTTTCTATTGACTAAACCGCAAATAAAAAAATAAATTCGACATTGTTTCCACTGGAAAAACGGCTTGTGGTAGAAGGAAGTCAGGCATTTAGCGTGAAGAGGTACTTAAAAAAAATGAGAGAGAGAAAGAGATGCAGAACGCGAGAGAAGAGAGAGGCGAAGAAATGAACCCGAACTGAGGGAGGAAAATAAGCTGAAAGAACATTCAAGGTACCAGCAACGGAAAAAGGATATAAAGCTTTTATGTGACTTGAATGAAAGGGATGGGAGGGCCAAAAGTAGGAAACTGAGGAAAAATTGATTGGCAAAAATGAAACTGATGTGGGACCATCTACAACCTAACCCGCACCGCGCACTGCCAGACAATTTCATCAAAATAAGATGATGAAAACTGTGGAAATTAGGGTCGTTACAAGGATTTTGCATTGGCGCATGCGCAGTAGCTATTAATGATAACATAATGTTTTATATGGGATGATCAAATCGTTGTCTCCCAACTATGATCCAAATTTGAGCGAGATCAAACGACTAGGGCGAGAGAAAATGTTGCTTGAAAGAATTTAAATTTGCGCATGCGCAAAGTGAAGTATTGAGTCAAGAATGGTGAAACTGATAGAGGGACCACCTACATACACACTGTCTACGCCCACATAATCCCTTAAAATTTCATCCGAATTGGATGAAAACTGTGGAAAATGAGGTTGTTAGTAGGATTTGCGGACACAAGATAGACACGGAACCAAAGTTGTTCAGAATGGTCTATAACGTAAAATGCAAGTGGATATTTTGGATTTCGAGACCAACAATTTTTTTTTCTCCTGAAAGTGGAACAATGCTTCCGCTACCTTTAGGTAGACTCGGAATTTTTTATTTTTTTTCTTCGAATTTTCAAGTCACGTTGGTTCTTGAAGTAGGTACCAACCTTTTTTTTTTTTTACTAGGTACTGAATGTTGAGAGTATTAGTTTACTTACTATTGCTTCTTAATTTTATAAATTTATTTTAATAGTTTATAAACTTTTATTTAGTGTTATTTGAATATGCTTTCAAATAATGATTAAATTAATGAGAATTATCTTTCAAAATCCCCTTGTTGTTTGCCTTTCAATGCTTTATTCTACGAGTATAATTTTGGTTCTACTCTCAGGTTTCCCAGTCAATATTTTTGCTTCAGAGTCTCCCTGGGTGATGTCATAAATGTACCTACTTCTTTTAAATCTAGTACATAATTACACAATTTAAGCATAGCTAGACTGATAATTTAGTTTCGGTGTTGGGTTCCTGTCCAACGATGGTGGACCATACCTTATTACTAGTTAGATTTACTTTAAAGGAGATTTTTCCGTAGTCACCATCTTTTTCCATTGACAGAACATGTCGTTTAATTTGGTGAATTTATAATTTCAATTCCAGCTTTCATAAAATTACGTTACTAGGTACCTACTTACTTCGTTAAACTTGCCTACCTTATTTACATAGTTAGCTATTAAACAGCACGTACCTAGGTACCGTTCTACATTTTAAAAATATTTTTTGTTGACTAGGTAAGCTTATTCATTCGAAAAAGTTATTTATATAGGTATCTATATACCTTCCTATATATACTGAACTTACCATCTCATTAACACTTTGCAACATTTTGTCTGATTTGCCTGGAATAGTGCAACGCCACTTGGGCGCTCTTTAATTCTGTCTTTTTTAATTTTGTTGGTTTGTTGTTCAGGTTTTGCTAATATGAACCCCTATGTGATCCTACGCCAAAAGACTAAGGTTACAAATAAAAACTAAAAGACTAATTAGGTGTAATTGACTATTTTACGAATGTTACCTACATATGTACGATCTTGTGTTCAAGTTTGGATCGTTTTTATATTATTTAAATTAGAGTTTAAATTAAAAAATTGCTGGATTAAAAACTTTTTACGCTATTACCTACCTCCTAGTATAACTATCTGTTGTTGAAAACACTGATGAAATTACCATGGCAACTACAGCTATTACCGTGGACACCGAATTTGAAATTTTCCAAAAACTAGGTTTAAATTTGAGAGTTGATCTGGGTAATACGTATTTTTGCAATCAGTGTTGACTAAGGAACCACCCTGAATTTTTTCAAATTTTTTTGAAGACTTTTATTTTTTGAAATTTCTGTGTCCGAAAGTTGCCCCTAGTTTGAGAACGACCCATATATGTATGTGTCATTCCAGACGATAACTGTCCGTAGAATTGTGCTAGAAACTTCAAACAAATTTTAAAATGTTAAGGACACAAAACGAAAGTTCAAGTTCGTTGGCCAGCATGATCGGATTACATCTTCGGGTTGAAATTTTCAAAAATGTAGTCAAAAATTTCAAAATAGCCTGTTTTTTTGCGATTTGTTGTGCGAAATAATTTTTTCAGCATACAAACATGTGGTATATTCGGAATCAGCGTAAAATTTCCTATAAGAATATGTATCAAGTTTTCAAAAATTTCAAAGTTGAAAAATCAGTCAAAAATCGAAATAATGCCGTTCGCTAGTTGTAAAAATCGGTAATATGTGCATGATGAAACATTGTCCAAATTCAGATTGAACTACTCTTATGGAAGTATCCCTGTATAACCAATCCTAGAACCATGCTGTTTAAAACGTAGGTAGTAGGTACTTGTTTAAAAAAAAAAAAAATGTAATCACAACTGATGAGTTTACTCTGTGAAATATTCCGTCCTCCGATTCTCTCGGTCGCTCTCTTTAATGTTTTACGCTCAACTGTTTTAGGACTTGATGTAGCTTTAATACTGACTGTGGCTTAGAAAATATCAGCCATGAAATTATGAAGAAGTTCTATTTATATACGTACTAGCACGCAGACCCAAGGCCTCGCTCCGCTCGGCCGTCAGTAACGTTAATCTCAAGGCCTCCCTCCATCGAAATCTATGAATATTTACCTACATTTGTCTTTAAATCTACAAGATTAGTTTAATAATAATAAAATATGAGTGACCTCCTCCTCATTATCTTTAATAATTTGATTCCATGTTTGTCTATCAACATAATAAACTAAAATTTCTCTACACGATCAATAGCGACTGAAATGTCGAAGATTTCTTCAAAATTCGCTCATGGGGTCATGCTGCATGAGTGGACTTTTTTTATTATTCGACGCGCGGCGCTGAAACTTAAAATGGAACGCTTTTGTAAACCTAGTGAACAATTACGAGGTTTAGAGGCAAACGGGTCAGTTGAAGAGGCTCTGAGGCTAATATTTCTTTCTTAATTTACCTACTGTACTGACGTTTTACGATTTAATTGAGCGCCTTTGGGACACCTAGAAAACAATTACCTACAAGTTCCAAAAGCTCGCTGATCAGATGATTTCGTCATAAAGCGTTCATTTATTTATTTTTTTTTTTACCACGATTTACTTATCCAGGGGCTGTGTGTTATCGACATCAATTATTTAGTTCCGATGTATTATTTATATTTAAAAACGTTGAACAGACAACTTTATCCCGTTTAGTGACTGTCTTAGCATGACATCATCCCGATATTGGGGCTTCGAAAGGATTTGATATTGGTTTTAAGAAATCTCCCGCTGAAGTGCCTACACGAAACGTGACCAGTAGGGTGGATGAAGTGAGTGAGATGACGTCGACACGTGTTGTATACTTGGATTCCTGTAGTGAAACTATCGCTGCAGGCACAAGTGGGGAAAACGGAGGCGGCTCTCAAGCGGGATTATTGTTCATTCCTTCCCCATATCAATAGCCGGAAAGAGCGGCTATTGTACGGCTGAACAACCTTGAACAATTATTGTGACGGGGGGATGACAAGGATCCGCCCTCTTTTCTCTCACCACGTCCATAAAGGCTTACTGAAATTGAATTTCCGATAATGCCCAGAACCCAGCCTGGTTTGCCTATAGTTTTGAACCATTTCAAAATTGAGCCATGTGCAGCATTAATGGAGTAACTCCATTTTTGCCCGTTTTGAGTTTTGACCAACATCATAGGAAAAAATCGCTCTATCTAGTGTTACGAGATGATGTAGCTCTGGGCATTAGTTTTAACATTTCTCGATAGATGGGGTTTTGCTCCTCTGTGCAAATGTTTTATTCTAACAGTTATCAATCGTACGACCGTTTTTGGATTATGGTTCAACCATCCTAGAATCTGCATCTTGTAGATCCCTTTAAAAATATGATTTAGCACTGAATGCCGCAATGCGTATCTCCCTTGGAGCATTTCGTACGACACCAATAAATGCCTTGCTGGTTGAAGCAGATAAATCAAACCCACAATATTCTTGCCTCAGTTCACCAACAGCCGATGGAAACGATACTATTTCCTAAACACGAGCGTCCTCATATTTCAGAAGGGTTGTTGCAGGACTTACAAAGAACAGTGAGCTCGACGCGAGTTGCCCTAGTATATTCATTAAGACAGCCTATATCGACAGTGAAACTACATGTCAAGTGTAGTATTCCCGGTCTCTCAGAATCTAAACAGAATGTGTCGAACTGGGAACTGATAGAAATGTCAGTCGCAATGCTTGAGGAGCTGTATGCTTCACACAGCAAAATATATACTGATGCACCAAAGCAAGTACAGGGGGTCGGGCTAGGTATCAAGGATGGTGAAAGAGGACAGCCACAGTCTCACAAAATACCTGCTGCGTTCCAAATCATTTCTGCCGAACTCATGGCAATAAAACTAGCTGTGAAGCCCGTGCGAACCAAATCAATAACTGGAGAGGTTGTGATTTTAAGAGACTCGAAGACAGCTTGTATTATGCTATATAATATCCATCGAGGTGACAGCAGTAAATTACGTTTTGTATGATATTGTAAAGGAATTACTAGAGATAAGCCAGTCAGAGGTAAACTGTCCAATGGATACCTAGCCACATAGGAATACTGAGCAACGAAGGTGCCGACGATGCTGCTAAGCATGGAGCAACACTATCTACGACCGAAGAACTTAATCCACCGATACCCCTCCCCGATTCTCTTCATGTCATACATCGCTAAGTGGCGATTGAATGGAAATCGTCGTACGAGTCTGTAGCCTTGGACAAAGGAGCATTTCACTTAGAGATTATTGAACTTACACAGAAGCGACCATCAATCCTTCAATTGCAACTGTCTTGTAAAGAATTGGTTCAACTCGTCAGGTTGCGTACTGGCCATGGTCAAGACAACATGTGCCGACATATGATGGACCTAGCAGACTCGCCGAATTGTGAATTTTGTAAATTGAGTGTCGAAGACGTTGAACACAAGTGGCTGTTTGCCCACTTTATGAAGAAGAAAGAGTACAATTCGCCCCTACAGGATCACAGTATGTGACCCACTTTCTGAAGCAAGTGTCAAAAGCAGAATTAAATCAACTATTGTTATATATGCTGAATCCGGGATAAGACTATAAACTTTATATTTTTTTTAAGTTGAAATTCTTGTTGAATCCCTTTACATCCAAGTAGCTGTGTCACATTCAATTTCGTAGTTTTAATTTCAAAACATTGTATTCTAATTAAACATGTGACTGGTTATATGCTACCTATAAAGAAGCGCTACCAAATTTAAAAAAAAAGAAGATAAAGTTTTTGTCGAAAATGTTCATAGTTGAAATCCGTTTTGAGGCATTCTGAAACGAGTCCTAGAGTTAAGCACTCATATATATGTCACTCCAGTCGATAACTCTTCGTAGCAGAGAGATGAAAATTCCATTCTTGCGTCAAAAAATCAAGCTTTCCAAATGAAAGGATGATTTCGTTAGCCAGCCGTTTTTGAGTAAGTAATATAGGTCAAATTTCAAAAAATGTGCTTTAAAAAAATCACTAAAAACGGCTAAAAATTGTTGAATTAATATTTTTTTGCAGGATATTAAAAGAAGTTCATCAACGATGAACTAGAACAATATAAAATGTAGGTATGCATAAACTTATACTGAAAAATGTACTTTCTTAAATTTCGTTTATTTGCTGAAAAAAAAGATGAAAACTGCAAAAAAAGAAATATTTTTCGAATTGCGGATTATCATTTAGAACTTTTTTTTTTTGTTTTTCTTCGTAAAATTTCTGATTAGCGATTCTTTGCATTTAATGAGCTCAAATTTCAAAACATTGTAACATGAATTTAATACGTTATTCGACGATAATTCGCTCATGCGATCATGCTGCATGACTAGACCTCTTTTAGCGAATTTTTGAAGAAAATTAATTGCTCTCGCCTCAAAATTTGAAGATATGTATGTATATATGAATATATGTATGTATGTATGTATATATGTATATATGTATGTATGTATGTATGTGTCATTCCAGACGATAACTGTCCGTAGAATTGTGCTAGAAACTTCAAACAAATTTTAAAATGTTAAGGACACAAAACGAAAGTTCAAGTTCGTTGGCCAGCATGATCGGATTACATCTTCGGGTTGAAATTTTCAAAAATGTAGTCAAAAATGTCAAAATAGCCTGTTTTTTGCGATTTGTTGTGCGAAATGATTTTTTCAGCATACTAACATGTGGTATATTCGGAATCAGCGTAAAATTTCCTATAAGAATATGTATCAAGTTTTCAAAAATTTCAAAGTTGAAAAATCAGGCAAAAATTGAAATAAAACCGTTCGCTAGTTGTAAATTTCTCTACACGATCAATAGCGACTGAAATGTCGAAGATTTCTTCAAAAATTCGCTCATGGGGTCATGCTGCATGACTGGACTTTTTTAGTATTCTCCAGCGTGTTCCCACGTAGGAATCGTATTTGGAAAGATTATTTAAATTGATTCTCCAAAACGGATGGTAACACCCTGAGGCGGCTCGCTCTGTGTTTGTCCCTATCGTTGACACTGATAAGGTGTAATGTATCCCCCTATTAATCATTATCTCCCCACACATTGCTAGGATAGCGATAGCGGGCCCGTGCCAGCCTATTTGCTCAATTCCCATTCCTGGCACGGCTCATCGCCGTATCTGTTTAGTTATAAACGCAGAGCTGGAATCCCAATCGTTCTGGGTTAGAGTTAGTAGGTGGAACGTAGGTCTTTGGGGTCGCCCAACTGGCGGTCAGGGCGGCTCATTGAGGATTCCCCTCTTGCCGTGAAGGCTGCCCAACTCACCTCCTTGGGCCGCGTCCAGGTGTTTGGTTCTTTATTACGATTCTTAATCGTCTCATTTCGGTGTTCCCAGATCTGCGTCAAACGCAGTTATGTAAGACATTGAATACAGTAATATAAACAAACATTCATAGCTTTACAGGGTGTCACACTTAAGGTTCCCAACCTCTACGATTATTTACTAATCAATAATTTAATAAATTAATGTAATTGAAGTAGGTGATTACCTTCCTACGCTTCACAAGCCCAATAGGATACAGAAGATATAATAAACTCGATTTCGGGAAGTCAGAATTCCATTTGAATTATATTATCAGCTGATACAATTGTCATAGTTTTCAAGGCGATTTTTGCCGATGTTACTTGCACATGATTTTTAAGCCAAATTTCTTGAATTTTGGTCCATTACTTTTTGCAAAAAGCTTCGGACCGTGGACGGCCGGATTTTTTTTTTTTTTTTTTAATTCGATTCTACGCATCTTGAAACGTAAATCAAAAAATTTTGAGGGGGTATAAAATGTTTTTTTCTTGGTTGATTACAAAAGTTCATTATTGAAAATAATAAACCAAGATCGTTCTGATCATTTTCACTTACAACCAACCGGTTACTAAGGTATAATAACTTCGTCAGTTTTCAGTTTTCATTGCACGAAAATCGTTATCCATTCGAAGGAAAGCTCTCAATTTATTTAGTATTAGCATGGAACACGCTTTTGCGTAATAGCCTTGGACCAACTAGCGAAAAACGTTACGTGGATGTGTCACGAAATTTTTTCTTTCGATTTTCACGTAAAACCAAGCCGTTGCTGGGGAAATTAAACTTCTTTAGTTTCGACCGGACAAAAATCGAAAGCTCTCAATTTATCACGCATTTTAACATGTATCATGTTTTAGCCCTGGGGTCCTAGCAATTTTTGCGAGTCAATTTTTTTTCCGCGCACGAAACATATAGTGTTACAGTGATTTTCACGTACAACCGAGTCGTTGCTAGGGTACTTCGTCGTTTTTCATCCCACAAAATTCGTTGACCATTCGTTCGAAAGCTCTCGATTTATCCAACAATATTATGTTAACTACGGCGAAGTGCGTGTCCAACAAACTGAGTTATGAGCATGGTTATATAAATAATTGTTTACACACAGGTGATCATTCTCAATAAATGATATTGTGAACATGATTGCAACCGCTTGTTAATTTCTGATGTTTTCATAGAATTTCGAATCAATATCGAGGAGAAAACATGATACATGGTTGAAATTTTTGGTTCTAGAACAGAAATAATAATAATAATCTTTCGTACTTGTTCTTCTATTCATGTCGTAGTTTTATATTTATTTATGTTATAAATGGATATAGTAAACAATGCCGCTTATTTTGTTGTCACTTGGTTGAGAAGTTAATCTTGGTTATAGTAATTGTAGACGCGCACCATAACAGAAAATTACCTACCTAGGTACTCTGTTCTAATTTCGGTTAGTAAAACATTTATGTCGTAGTTTTAAATTTATTTACATTTACGAATTAGCGGGAAGAAAGCATGTTCCATGTTTTAGCATTTTAGCCGAAGGCTCAAAGCGGAAAGCAACCGGGGGGTCCAGGGGGGCGAAGCCCCCTGGCAGGGTTACATATTTACTTAAATAACAGCAACGCATTATGAAGCTAGAATAATTCAATAGTTAGGTACTTGAATTTCGTTATTGGTTAAGATTTGTTCATTTATTGACAACAACGGACGTTGAGTTATAAAACATATTCCTAAATTAAGTTACATAGGTACAAAAACCGCTGCCGGACGTAAGAAAAAAAGTAGTTTACGTCAGAGTAATAAGACACATAGTCTTCCCAAAAACGTCTTCTTTTTAATAAAAATAAAGATAAAAACGCTTTAGTCTCTGCAATTAACTGCTTTAATAGATTGTGGGATGTAAAAGTTAAATTTTGCAGTTTGCTTCGGAATGTGCTGGAACGGATTTCGGTATACAAATTTTTGAAAAATTTCTCTTTTTACATTTTTGGACCTTTTGCAGATTTTACTCTTGAACTCTCAGATTTTGACTTTTTCCCATTTGTCTTTCTACTCTTAATTTAGACTATTTTGGGAAGGCACACCCCGGGGAAAACTTCCTCAGAATCTCAGCTCTCCAACGTTATAGTCAATTTCGCTTTTACTTTGCTCATTAGGGGAGAAAATCATTTTGAATATTGGTTGATTATTTCCAATAATAGCCCTATGTGATCGTATAGCAAAAAATTTTCATAACCCCCCCTCAAACTTTGTCACTTTACGTTTCAAGGTGCGTAGAATCCAAATTTGAAATGTCCGTCCGCCGTCCAGACCATAAAAGGCCTAAGAATTGACTTAAAAAACCCGTTCTTTCGCACATAGACTCCATTTGGGGTCTAGTTGGTCCTAACGTTTAACCATCCCGATCGCTTTACTCGCATAGATGCTATGGGCCAAAAACGGGCGAAAAAGTGTCTTTTCTAAGGCTTTGACTTACGCACGCACGCCTGGCAGGGGGTTTAGGTGGTTGGTGAGCGGGGGGGTGGAGTGAGAGGAGGCGCCGCGGCATCTTGTGGTGTCTGGGGTGACCAGGGGCGTAGCAGAGGGGTGTAGGAGAATGGATATTTATTACTTTTACGTGTTATACCCATATAATGCACCGCGGCAACATGAGGTGGGTATGGCGATCCTTCGAAGCATGAATATGTTTTTTTCTAGGTCATATTTGTGTGTTAATACCAATGCTTTTCCTACGCATATTTAATAACATATCCTCTCGACTTTTCTTACGTACTTAGATAATGATATTATTAAGGCAATAACTATTTGAATAAAAATTACCTTCTACGAAAATACGAGTTTGGGGCCAGTTTCTACGTATTTTTTTCACTCTGAATCGAATCAGAATGGGCGATGAACACAAGTCATCTCTCTATTTTACAAATTCAATTGACGATTCCTTATGGAAGAAAAAAAAGTACTGGGCAGCTAGGATGGAGATGGCGCTATTGCCTCTATCTGGCGAACGTGCTGCTGGAGTTTCAGCAAGGATCATCCAGCCCCAAAACGTTACGAAACATGAAAGAAATTGGTGCTTGATCTAATGTGTTTCATAATGGTGATGCATTATAGACATTCAAGGGGTCTTGATGCTTCAATTTCTTGCAAAATTATCATCAACCTTTTGATAAGGCTGAATACTATCCATTGTGTTGATATCAGTCAGATGAGTGAACAATGAGGTTAATCTCACTTCCTACGATAAAAAGGCTTTCCTGGGACAGCTAAAACATAATTACGGGCTCTTGTCAGCTGCATGAAGTCTGTCTAATTTCATCAGATGAAAATTGAAATATTTCTTCTTCAAAATCGCGAGTCGCTTTAATCTCTGAGATCTACATGTGTGTCCTATGCGACCTTCACTCCCTACTATATAATTAGAGATGAGTCGATTCCCGATACCGATTCTCGATACCACCGATTCTTAGGCATTGGTATCGGTATCGAGAATCGATCGCCTAAAGCCGATACCGATACCGCCCGGTGATGGGCATTTTATTACACTACGGTACTATTGCAACCATCTAACAACGAAGATGGTTGTACCGTGCAACCGTTGTGTGAAGTTAGCAGTTGCAAAACATGAATTGTCCAAAACTCAACTTACAATTATAACTTTGTTTACAAGTAGGCTTGTGTTATTTTGTTTGTGACAACAGAAGCATTAGACAAAGCTATGTTTTCCAAGTATAAAAGCCTTAAGCCAGTCTTATTTGGAAATACCTTACTGTTACCGACGAAAACTAAAAAACCAAGTCAGTCTGCTTAACTTGTTTTATTCAGAAAGAAATCAATCCTAGGCAATAAAAGTTGCCTATTAATTGATACGTGATAGATAACTAAAAAATATCAAATTTTGTATTTGCACAAATCAGGTTTTATTATCCATGTTTTGTTTTTATTTAAAAACTAGCCGCTCCGGCTCGCTACGCTCGCCTCCACGTCCAGCCGGGGGGCAAGCCCCCCGGACCCCCCGTTAAGTTGCTCGCTTCGCTCGCAACGTGTGGCATGTAGGGAATATTGCTCGCTTCGCTCGCAAAGTCTGGCATGTAGGATATGTTGCTCAGTTCGCTCGCAAACGGTAGATCTCTAAGGGTAGGTTTAACTTCTGTAGGGGATGCTGCTCGCTTCGCTCGCAAACGGTAGATCTCTAAGGGTAGGTTTAACTTCTGTAGGGGATGCTGCTCGCTTCGCTCGCTTGAGGAAGTTATACTGCCCACCCAACTTGGCAGACGTTTTTTTCAGTTGGGAATTATCACAAACAATTTAAATCTTATAAAACTACGTGGAACCACGAAAAGTTTATTCGGGGATGTTGCTCGCTTCGCTCGCAAGGTATACCTGTATATGTGTAGGACAAAGTCCGTATTTACTATTTGAAATGGCTCTCGCTTCGCTCGCAAGGTAGGTACCTATGTAGGCATACCTGCTCGCCTCGCAACGTTGTGACATCGAACCCTTCACGTCAATTCTTGAGCCTTCTCTCGTCCACGGCAGAACAATTTTAATCGCTTTGCTCGCTTCTGCTCGCAATTTGACCGAGTTCTCGTCACTTTTTTTGATATCCGATTTCGGATTCAGATTCGGCGGACCCAAAGCTGTATTTCGCCCGCGAAAACCGTTCCGAAAAACGTACCTTTATGGGGTATATTTTAATCGGAAAAAACCAAGTTTTTCGGCGGACTTTTCGAGAAAACGGGTCCGTACTCTCGCATTTTTTTAACGCATTTCCCGATACTTTTTTCGCGATCCGATTGCGCCGTCGTCTTCCTCGTTCAAAAACCTACGAAACCCGTATTTTTCCGGAATTGTCAACGGCCGTTTAGAGGGGTAGGGGAAGCGGGGAAGTCCAAAAAGCGCACATTAATTCTTACTTCGACCCCCCTCCCGCCCTACGGCCCATGGTTCGGGTGGGATTAGAAAATTTTAAATTCGCTTATACACCCTATCGGAAAATCCCAAGAAGATCCCCCACTCGTAGATCCGGCCCACTCAGCCGTTTGGCCGTGCATAGACACGACAAACAGACAAACGGACGGAGTTTCATTCTTATCGAGAATCGTTAATCGATTTTTTAGGTATCGGTATCGGGAATCGATAAATTTTGGTATCGACTCATCTCTATACAAAATGTATTAATAATGAATATTCTTGTCTAGAACTCTTGTGAGCCGCTTTTTCAGCCAAATTTGCCCTGAACATGATTTGTTTGCTATTCAGCTAACGATGACATCAAATGTAGCCTTGAGACATTTGGTGCAAAGCCAATCTGATTCGCTGAGCGAGCTCAGATTCTAGTTTATTTCCCATTCAACCTACGAATCTGCACTTCGAAAGGTTCACTGAAGACGAAGTGTTTCTCATTTTACGACCAATTCTTGTTCTACGACCGATTTTCCAATATTGTAATCGTGTTTCTCTTTCGTTTGGTTGCTCGCGCCTCCCACCTTGGCTAATAATAACAGTTGGTGACGAGTAATCTTGCCAAGAGTCTCTGAAGCCAAACGTAGGTCTCAATGTATATATCGATTGTAAACATTTCATTCAACAGTTTGTTATCTCAGTTCCGCTCCGTAATGTCTCTCATTGAAGGATGCTTTTATATTGCTACCAATTATTTTGATGCCTTCTCATTTATGGAATACGCAACTTTTTGAAATCGACAGCTTGGGATAGGGAAGAAATGTGGATCTGGTCATTTTTTAGTATCTGGAAGAAACTATTTTGACAAAAATAAATCCTATTTTCTTAGGATTATTAATGAACATTCGATCCACTCGATAGTATATATTCACTTACAATTTTATTATTCAACTGTACTTGAGTAGTGTAAACCTGTACACTTACATTCGAACGCTCATTAAAATTGACGTCATCATCCTGGAGGTGTTTTTTCGCATAAAAACGCAGGAAAATAACTGAGATATGGTTGATTTTAAGCTCCAAACCGGCCTATTCTGAAGCTTTTTCACTTGGAAACGCACACACACTGCAAAATTACTGACCTAAATTATGACCGGGCTCGCTTCTCGCCTTCGGATTTCAGTCGGTACCCAATTTTTTTTTCCCCCGTTCTCCATCAAAACTGTCCTACCTCAACGAGCTTTTTGTTAAGCTCGTATTACGATTCCGTGTGTTGAAGCTGAAGGTTTGTATTTTTGTTCCCAGCCCCAGCAAGCACGAAACGCACACAAATTGGCTAAAAGAGCCATCGTATTGAGATTTTTATACGCCTTTCCTGGCGGCCACCAGTGCGCACCAAATTAATGCATTTTTCAGCTACCGACCATGGTTTTTTTTCCTTTTTTAGTAACTAAAAAGCAGGCATCATGTGCCTGGTGTGTGGTTTTTACTGTGCGTGTGCGTTTCCAAGTGAAAAAGCTTCAGGATAGTCCAGTTTGGAGCTTAAAACCAACCATATCTTAGTAACTTTCGTGCGTTTTTATGCGAAAAAAACAGCTCCAGAATGATGCCGTCAATTTTAATGAGCGTTAGAATGTGAGTGTACAGGTTTACCCTACTTACTATAATCGATCCTAATCGATCTCTAGAAGGTATCTGCATAAGATCCATCAGAAATTATAAAAAAATTAATAATGAATTAATTTTAAAAAAGTAAGAAACTTGATAACAATTAGCAGTCTGAATGCCGCTGAGCGTGATTGTATATTAATTACAATAAGAACCCGAAAGTCTTCATAACTAGTTACTTCCAAGTGTAACTAGTCATCATCTCCACGATGATCTTTTGCCGAAACTAGTACTTCCAAGTGAAACTAGTATATGTAGTTAATAACTGAAGTTGACTGAACTGAAGTGTTAACTAAAGATGATTTCATCATGATTTATCTATTTAACTGAACTTTTGTCGAAAGTTATTAGGTTTTTGATTGAAATATTTATTCCAATAGTGGTCCCCATTCCGATGTATTCAAACAATTCCAAATTCAATAGCTTCAAAAAAAAAAAAAAAAAAACATGTGTATAGGAGAAGATGTTTACGTTAAGTCAAATATTATTAACATAGAGAAAATGTCAGTTTTCCTGGCAGTACAGCATTACGTATATTACAGCTTTGAACGATTATTTAAAACTAGGGGATGGCCTCAGTCGCTTAATTTTTCAGATACCTACATAATGCAAAATTTCTGACACTATGTTGTAACACTTTTCACTTCTCATGTTTTAACTTATGAGAAATTTAAGTTTTGGCCACCCTGTATCTCAGTCTGTCATCTAAGGAATTCCAATTTTCGGAATTTTTCCTTCGATGAGAATATGAACAACTACCACCCATTTCAAATTCGGCATGTCCCTAAACACTCGTATCTTAGTCAATAATTTCGCGTGGTTTTACTATAGTAGACTAGTTGATATTTAATAAATTATAAATGATTAGTTCTCGTCTTTCATAATTTGTATTGCCGTCCGAACGTGTTGATTGTTGACTAAGATACAATGGTAAACGTCATCGGAAACGTAACCAGGAGTCAGGACTGGTGTGTATCGTCGGCGACTGAGAGACAGGAATACCCCAAAATAGGGCACCGTTAAACGAATTCTACTATACCTGCTAGTAGAAGGATGTAGTTACAGTCCTTTGCAATAAAATTGTAATTTTCATGACAGAGATGTTTTTTTAAGTTTTATTTTATGGTGGGGGGGGGGGGGGGGGTAGTTTTGGGGTGCTCAAGCCCCTGATATTCGATATTCGACGATAATAGTTGGTTGGGACAAGAAAGAAAATTGGCATACATTCATTCGTAAGTTTAAGAAAATATTTTCATTTTTAAATTTTATTCCAGAAGTCATCAAATCATCAAAACGGCGCCTACCTAGTCAAAATCTAAATTGAGAAAATGACTAGGTATTTATCGTGGCTCAAGACAAGCTATTGTGACATTTTGGGGTTCGGTGGTTCGAACGTCGGAGTACTTACAGTTTTGTGAGTTATTGCGAAAGTAGAAGCAGTTCCTTGGAAGATAGCAATGTGCTAGGTGTTTGTATCAAAATGGTCGCACGTTAATTCAGCTGCAACTAGTTTCAACTAAAGATAGATATCTAGATAGCTAGATATGGCATGTGAGGAGAGGATAAACTATTATATCAATTCCTCATGGTTTCTTTATTGCCCAAGCGCTTTCACTACTGGGGGATAATCATGTGCAAGTCACGATGTTTGTAGGGTATTACATTCTATTTATGTAATCTTTGTATGTCCGCCAGGCGCGTGTTTAGGGGGTACTATGCTTCAGATGGTTCAGTTGCTTTATTATCATATGTGTACCGCTTTTCAATATAGTTTTCTTGCATGAAGATGAAATAAATATTTAATTAAACATGATGGCAACTCGATCGAGTCCGTCTGATGGAAAGTAGTAATTTCAGTAGATTAGGTATCAAATATATTCGCTGTTATTTCATTCAGTTTTGAAATACATGCCCAACTAATCCACTACAACTTCCATACCATTCCGCTTTAAAGATTATTATTATTTTTTTAAATATACTCCTTATTGAATACTTTTTACATAAAATACATTTTCCGAATAGATAAGTAAATACAGTTCACATCCCTATACGGAACATGCTTGAAAATTAATTCAATAATTGATCCCATTATTTCAATAATTTGTTCTGAATAAATGTATCTACAGCTCCTGCATCCACCAATTGAAGTCGTTCACCATCTCTTTTTGGTATCGCCACGCCACACAACTAAACTTTCCCAAACCAAGCCAGGAATTTGGATCGTTCAGCAAGCCAATGACCTCCTCCGTCTCCATCAAACCCCGCCCCTAAAGATCATCTGGTAGATATGGGTTTTGAGAGGAGGATAAATTATTACAGCAATTCCTCACAGTTTCTTTATTGTTCAAGCGCTTTCACCCCTTGGGCCTCCCCAGAGATACGTGCAAGTTACGTTGTTTGCAGATATTACATTCTATTTCTGTATTCTTTGTATGTCCGCCAGATGTATTTAGGGTGCTATGCTTCACATGGTTCAGTTGCTTGATTATCAGAAGTGTGCTGGTTGTCAATATAGTTTTATTGCATGGTATTATCATATTCATACAGGTGGAAATCAAGTAACTGCAAATGTGAATTTAAGCTTACTGTTGTATTTATCCAAGTTGAGAAAAGTAAAGTGAGGCCATAAATTTGCATTAAATTGAAATTAAATTATTTAGTCCGCATGGCGCATTTAGATAAAGCACTGTTAGTTAATGCGTAGGTCCTTAATTTCCATGTCAGGTAATGTTCATACAGGATCTACAACCACTAGTGCCCAAGCCAAGAGATTGACCATTAGAAAGTTATAGTGGGCTTGAGCGTGCGGAGGGGATGATTTAAAGGTGTAACGGTGGTTGTAAATCTGTAGTCAAAGAAGCAACTAGGAGTCCGAGAGACAATACCTTCTTACCGACCGGTGGGTTCTGTAAAGCACGAACATGGCCTCCTAACGAGTAGACCCATTATGTAACTTGACGGCTCCGGTTGGTTGCCACGATCTTCTATCTGAACTCCTGCTCCCTAAAAGTTATCATTTGCCCCAGGAGACCTTGGGAAGCCGACACCCTCAGTGGGTCAATCCGTAGAAGGACTGATACTATCCTATCCCGAGGTTCACTAATAAAAACGATCGAGTTCCTTACCGATAATTTTCATCCGCCTTTGTCTGCCTGATCGAAACTCATCTACTACGCAGGACTTATTGGGGCTGTTGACCGAAACTGGTGAGCTAGACCACTCCAGTAGTTTCGGACAGGTGATTACTGGCAACTCCTTAGGTGATGGTCCTTGATCTAACCCAGTGGTTCATAACCTATGGTCCGTGGACTTTTTCGGAAACTTGATCCTACTACGTAAACATTAAATAAGTGAGCGGGGAAAAGCGAGTAAGTTCGTACCCAACTATTAGAAGAAGACAAATTTGTTTTTGTTATTGAAATTCAACTATTAATATTATATATAACCGTGTGGATACAATGTAACAACTACTGGTATGTTTATGGTTACTACTGGTATGTACAACTACTGGTGTATGGCTAGCATGTCATTCGTTTCACACCTCTGTTTCGCAATGGTACCTTCGGGTTCATTATCCTCGCGAATAAGTTTTGTGCTGTGTAAATGCGGCTTTAGACTTGTTATTTATTTATTTTACTCTGAAATGGATGTTTGTGATGAAATTTAAACCCACGATGTTATTCTTTTAAATTTAGTCCAGCCTACTATTTTCGGTTTTTGAACTGTCTAATCACTGAACGTAGGCTATGTTATGTTCCACAATGAAACAAAGCTAATTTTAGGTCGAAGCTCTCACGTTTCTCTCCACCTCCCAGTGATAAATTTACGCGGACGTTTTCCTTCAGGGGTCGTGTAGCATCTCTACATTTATATCTCCAATTTTTCGTTCCCCCGTTTCCACGGTTCCGACTATTCAAATCTGGTGGCTTTTGACCTCAAAGGGAAAAGGGCGGTCTTATTTATGTTCGAGGGGAAAAAAATATACTGAAAAACTAATCAGAGAAAACCCGGAGAAAAGACTGGAGTCGAACGGTGAGCATACAGAAGTTGTGTTTCAAAAATAGATCGACAACTTCCTGCGCATCCTCTGAAATAGACCTGAGCGTTAGCCAAAATAAAGGTGAGACGGCGTCTTATTTTGATTTTATACTTCTATCGAGACAAAGGGGGATTTATGAGGTGTTGCGCGAACACGATGGTGACGTCATGCTCACTCTTATCTCGTTTTCAGTACCTACCTCTCGACTCCAAGTTTACTTGCTGCGATGCCGGAACATACATCGGCCATGAATGTCTTCTGCTTCGTTCATTCGCTGATGATCTCATCCTAACCAGCAAGCCTTCTGGCCAATACTAGCAAGATAGAAATGCTCAGTATCAGCAGAACCCCAGTGCATCGAATCCTTAAAAATAGAATTTCTTGATACCAATGGGGAACTTTCATCGGTTGGAATTCCACACTTTTGACCTCATATTCGGATTTAGCGCACATGAGATAACAGATGTGACGGATACAGCGCCAATAAAAGAGTAGGAAGATGACGCGTGACTTAGTACCGCAAGGGTGGAGACGGTTCCCCCCAGGGGGACGGGGGCCGTGACGTTATCATACACGTTAATTTCAAGAACAGGAGTAATGGTCAGATACCTGTCATTTAGCACCTTTTTGAAAGCTCTCCCTCAGATCTTTCTGTTGAGCACATAAAAAATGACCGTGAAAATTCCCCATTGTGATGAGAAATTATGTAGGTATTATATAGAGTGATTCCCTCGCAGATGCAAAAAAAAAAAAAACTCGGCGCTCCGCGCCTCGCCAGGGGGCAAGCCCCCTGGACCCCCGGTTACCTCTATTTACATACTTCGGACGAAATTATTGAAACACAGAATGTGTTTGCGTTGTCGCGCAACCAAGTGACAACCAAACAAGCGTCATTGTTTACTATTCATTTATAACATCAATTCATATAGTTATACCTAGTATGAAACTACGAAAATTGCGTTGTTAAAAAATCAAGCCTGGCTGGGATTCAAACCCACAACCTTCGTCTCACGAAAAAAAAAAAAAAAAAAAAAAAAAAAAAAAAAAAAAAAAAAAAAAAAAAAAAAAAAAAAAAATTCAGGCCTGGCCGGGATTCGAACCCACGACCTTCGTCTCACGAGAAAAAAAAAAAATTGTCAGGCCTGGCCGGGATTCGAACCCACGACCTCTCGCTTCCCGTCACACATTTCGTTCCCATCCCGCGTTCCATTTTCGGCTAGTTAGTCCATGGCTAAAACACATTGTGTTAAAAAAATTTGGGTGAAACTACATCAAATATGGAGTAAAATGCCGCCAACTGCATATTTTTATCTCAATTCGTTCTCAAGATATGATTTTTTAAAGGTTTTTTTCTCAGGAAAACCGTGTTTTTTTCCTTTTAAACTCGAATTTCTCCACTTTACTTCATTTAATTTTAACTTTTGACCACATTTTCGGAATCAGCGTTAAATTTCCTATAAGAATAGTGTACTTTTATTCTTGAAAAGTACCGTTTAAAGACCATAACAACTGCTCAAACGTAGGCAAATTCTTTAAAATGAAATTTCTGAAAATCTTGGAAACGTCAACAAAAATTCTGGAGACTGGCAAATCTCATGAACGTTTTCGAGGAGAGAGGAGGAGAAAGATATTGTGGACTGACAAATCACTCTTTACGAGGGAGGGCATTTTCAACGTCCATAACTTGCACCGTGGTGGAACGGATTGAGATAAAAATATGCAGTTGGCGGCATTTTACTCCATTTTTGATGTAGTTTCACCCAAATTTTTTTTCGCATCTACGAGGGAATCACCCTGTATAAAACTTCAGTAAGTTATATCTTACACAGACTTCTATCCGAACTCATGAAGATTTTGGTGGTTAAAATGACAAAACGGCAAAATGGTAAAGGGAATTATAAAAGGGATTGCATTACTTATATCTACCTTAATCCCCTCACCGACTACTGTTTTATATCCAAACCTATTCGCTGCGAAAACGGCAAAATGGTAAAGTGAATTATGAAAGGGATTGCATTACTTATCTTTACAATCTAAACCTACACACCGACTGCTGTTTTGTATCCAGACCTATGTGCCGCAAAAATGGCAAAATGGTAAAGTAAATTATTAAGGGATTGCATTACTGACCTCCCAACCGACTGCTGTTTGTATATCCAAACCTACGTGCCGCACTATCCAGACTCGGAACCAACCAGGGGGTGTGAGACGGATATTAAATCGATTTGGTAGGAACAAATTTCGTGTTAGTTCAGTTCTTTATTTGTTATGCTTTGTATACAATCAGTAAATCATAGCAATCGTTGTTACACAATATTATGGCATTTAATAATACAGAGCTCGAACTCTTCGTTATCGTTCGTACTGTGAAACTGCAGATGGATCTCTGGAGCATCTCATAATGAGCGGCCCACTTTTCTACGGCGAGAGAGACTGAATGTTTGCGAGATTATCTCAATGAATCATGCAGTCTTTCAATTTACACCATCTGCCGTCGTTTACTAATGTAGATGAAGGTATTACATTAGATTGTAATGTAACATTATATATTTGAAATTAGTTGTAAGTTACTATTTGAAGTAGGTAATTTAGTAAAGAATCTCGCTTGATGTTTATAACGATCCTGAGGTGAGATCAGCTCTTCAGACAAACACAAATACCCACATACATTTCCGTGATCCCTAAAGTCTTATGTTCAAGACCAAATACACTTAGATTTACTTAAGACCAGTACTGACGGTTTTATTGATGAAATGAAAACGCATAATGGCAATATGTTTAGACGTTTAGACTGTCAGACTGACTTCTTGGTTATGTTTTTAGGGAAATCGGGTGAGCAGATTATTATGTGTAAGATCTAGTCTAGATAGTAGTATTCTATTTGACGCCGTCCGGCAACAGTAGTGAACACAGGACGAGCTTCCCGTATGTGGTCTACATACTTTCTTTCTTTCTTCCTAAAATAGTTCAATATGATGGATATTGACCCTTCTGGCCGAGGTGCGGCTTAAATCATTAAATTAAGCAAAAAAATGAAAAAATAAAAATATGAAGAAGGATATTGATTATTGAATGTGGTTGAAATCGTGTTTTGTAAAATGGGATGCATCATCGATTATTTCCATCTTGGGGCAAAAATCTGCAGCCCTCCCGATACCGTTGTGTCACTCATAATCTTTTCCTGTAGTTTTATGACGGCACTTGCCAAGAGTTTGTGCTTGAAATTGGTACAAATAGGATTTTAGTCATAATCCGATTTCGAGGCCAAGAGAGTAAAATTCAGAACTGGAATAAACGTCTTCACAACTAGGATGCATTTGGTGGGATGCCAGTAAACTGGAAGGGCTGTCTTTGGTTTAGTTTTGCTTCCTCACTACTGAAGCTTTGGGTTCGTGATTGAAGTCGGAAAAATTGTTGTCCTCTGTGGTGAAAACCACCCCCTCTTTTCAACAGCCCTTTTCAGGGCTACCAAAAAGAGGTAGGCACAACACAAAAATATTTATAAGACGTCGAGTTACAACTCCGTCAAACAAAATATTTCACCAGAGAGAAAATACGAATTTCTCTCTCAAAAGTGAAATATTAACTAAAAACATACAAGGCGACCTCCCTAGACACTTACTGGGCGAGAGGGATGCGACAAGTATCTCGAACCAAGTCGCCTTGAACGAGAAAACTCAAACAGAAAATCAAACGTCCTCTAAAACTAGCAAGGACAATTCAAACAAGCCTACTCGCCAATCAGAAACACTGATTACACGAGAGACAATAGGCGAACCAACCAAGAGGCGGCAAGCAACCACCTCTGGTCCAGCAGCCACCCCGGGGACCCCGTCTGAACAACTGACGCAGAGAAAGCACCCGAGGTCCCCGGCTAAACTCAAGGTCGTCGGCTCCGCGACGGACGCTCGTAAGCACCCCGGAGGACCAGCTCAGCTATCATACTCGCAGATACTGAGAAAACAATGTGCGAGCCAATGAGATTACACAGTCGAATTAATGAAATTAAGCGGACCAATCAGGAGGCGGCAGGGGGCGGCCACCTCCCTATAAATACCCCGCTCGGAGCCTCCGAAATTCATTCTACTCTCCGCTCTCGACGACGACACCTCGAAGTACGAAGATTTCTACACGCTCTATGCTGACGAACCTTCTGCATCCCGAGTTCATCTCAAGAACGGCTTCCTACTGCTTTCTACAAGGACTACCTTCTCTCCACACGGATCTCGCATTGGCATCTACGAGTCCAGTGATTATTCATCCTGCTCATTGCCCAACGTAGTTCATCTGTCAGGACGCCACCCGGTACATCTATCGATATTCTCTTTAGATCGTACGCCCGAGGGACGTTCCTAGCCGTGTCACCCGGGTTTCGTAGCACTAGGCTCGTCACCGACCGCTGGGGCACGCCGGTAAATTACTCTGCTCATCCGCTCTAATTTACCGTCCAAGGAAGTCTTTTTCAAGACTACAAGGTAGGACCCTGACATACGAGCAAAGGAAAGAAGCTCTGTCAAGCGAGTCCACCTTCCTAAACCCTCTATTTCTATACATAGAGGCATCGAAACGAGCTAATAACTCGGCTATTTCGATGGAACGTCGGCCGTCTTATTTCCTCATGCAAGGGGAGGCAGACGACGGCGAAGCGGGGCCTCTTAGCCCCCGTAGCGCTACCTACATGCTACCCGGCCAATCCGCCGGTCCCAGCGACGGCGCAAGGCTCGATCCTCACGACGAGATCGCCTTCTCACCTAACGTATTCGCGAAGGAAACGTTAGATCAAGCCTCGCCTATACAAAAGATCGAGGATACCTTTCAGACCCGCTCTGAAGTCAATCATTATGATTCGACCAAGCTGTCCGAATACCCACGATATTCGACACAAGCCTACCCGGCCGATCCGAGTGTCAAATACACTCCAAATGTACAAAAAGCGAAGGATACTTTTCAGTACCTCAACCAAGCTCAACATATTCCTCCTACAAATATAAATCTTAGGCCGGAATATTACAAAACGGCTCAGTACCAAACTGATCGAACCCAGCACCCACTATGCGAGCCCAGTGCTCCACGCGGCTGCGACACGAACTATCTCTCAGTTCATCCAGCCAAGCAAGCTGACCTTGACGGATTCGCTCACATTCCTTACAGGAATAACACAGGGACTAACCCGCATAATCAGAATATAAATGTCCCACTTGGTCTACCAACACCAAGTAAAACATATTTAAATCCACTACAAATGGTGACCCCGCCTTTGAACAGGCTTAACACGGAGCATTTCGTTCCCTCTTATGAAGCTAGTGGATTTCAGGGAACCACTGCGGGCGTGCGACCCCCGCCGGGCCTCTACGCCCCACATCTCACGCAACATCCCTCTACACAAAGTGGCTTTCGAGCACTTTTAGAGGAGATGGGAGATTATCAAAAACCAATCTTCCAAAAGAAGAATATCGATCGTGCACTCGCCGAGTTCGATCAATACTGCGTGCGAAAACACCTGAGAACGCAGAACGAATGCTTCTCAGCTATATACAAGTGGGTACCAGAAGAAATGAGGGAAGCTATCGACTCAGCTTACCTCACGGCACCCCACGCACCCTACGAAGAGGCCAAACAGCGCCTACAGCGAGAATATGGGTTGTCCTTACAGGACAGGCTCCTCGCACTCGAGGACCCCGCATCTCTCGCCAAAAAACCCAGCACCAAGTACCACGAAATGTACTCTAAAGCTGTTGGGTACTTTTCAGAAGCTCTGATCACTCAAAAGTGGATCGAGACTCTACCCATCGAAGCACGAGGTATGGTCGCAGCTCAGCCTACCACGACCGCCCGGCTCGACCTAGCTGATACGCTACACGCGTACAAAACAGAGAATACCTCTCTAAACATACGAGGAGTAGAATCTACTCCGAAACCCATGAATACTGGTTTCAAAAAGGCCCTCTCAAAACAAGCTGAGTTCAAACCCCAACCAGTAGAGAGTAGGCCTCACAAACCGACGGCCTATGTCTGTCGAAACCACGCACGTTTCGGTAACGAAACTCGCAAATGTGCAGACCCAGAACACTGCACTTGGAAGACAAACACTGCTTCCAAAACTAGCAAAAAGGCAGCGACTATAAGCCAGCCTAAAACCTGGGTTTCAAACGAAAATACTCAGAGATCGGTACAAGAAAGTACCGTTCCAACCTCCGACGTAGAGAGTTCGGAAAACGAATAACTGCCAGTGTATCTGAGCCTATACACCGGCAGTCTACTGAGTATAAAAGGCTTTTTTTCAAGTGCAAACTAAATGGCACTGAATTTCTCATCGACACGGGAGCAGAAGTGAACATTCTGCCCCACAATGTCACAAAAAAATAGGGCTTGAAAATTCTTAAGTCCAACGTTAAGCTCACAGCAGCTAACGGAGCCCCTATAGACACACTAGGGCGAGCTGACACGACAATTAACATCGGCCTCGGAGACATGACCACCGATTTTATGATCACGAAAGTTGATCTAGCGATCCTAGGTATACCATTCCTCCAGTCTTGGGATATCGGAATACGGGTCAAACACAAGTACATTTATAAAGATAAAATAAAGAGCTATGCCGATCAAAAAATAGCTGCAGTCATGAACAAAAAATTCACTGACGAACAAATAGCAGCTACTATCCCTCATCGTGACAATAACCCTCAACCAGAGGACGTGCAAATCACGGAGGACGAAAACATTCGCTCTATCATTGACAAATACAATGATAAAATGAGCAAACTTCAAGGAAAGTGGAAAAACAACGGGGTTTACCACCGTATAACCACGGAAGGAACACCAGTACACTTCCGAGCAAGACCCATGGCGGGCGAAAAACGGGCTCAAGTCAAAAGTACTTTTGACAAAATGCTTTCAGAAGGCATAATTGCACCATCAGATTCCGAATGGGCATCCCCGTTACACTGTGTGCCGAAAAAAGACGGGTCATGGAGAATCACCGGCGACTACCGTTTCCTGAACGCGAAAACGAAGAAAGACGCCTATCCTCCTCCTCACATTCGCTCTTTCCAAGCGAATTTACATGATACACGAATCTATTCGACAATAGATTTAAAATCGGCATATTATCATATTCCGATGCACCCAGATGACGCTCATAAAACTGCAATTATTACACCTTTCGGTCTTTATGAGTTTAAGAAAATGAGCATGGGTTTGGCCGGAGCGGCTCAAACATGGCAAAGATACATGGACAGCATCATGCGAAAATTTGATTTCGCATTTGTATACCTAGATGACATCCTGGTGGCTTCCAAAAATTATAAAGAACACATGAACCACCTCAAACAAATTTTTGACAAGCTAGGAGAACACGGACTTCGAGTAGGTTTTGATAAATGCATTTTTTCAAAACCTACCGTCGATTTCCTAGGTTTCACTATCTCGAAAGAAGGGATAATTCCTAAACGAGATAAAATAGAAGCCATAGAACAATTTCCTAGGCCAATAGACGTACGAAGTCTACGCAGATTCCTAGGTATGTGTGGTTTCTACCGAGCATGCTCAAGTAAATTCGCTCACACGGCACAACCTCTGTATGACTCCATTCAGTCAAACAAAAAAAATGACAAAACACCTATCGAATGGACATCAGAGAGAGAAAAAGCTTTCAACAGCTTAAAACAAGCAATGATTAAAGCTACATTACATAATATCGCTCATCCACACCGTACAGCAGAGTGGAGATTAGTCTGCGACGCATCCAACACACACATCGGAGCGGCACTAGAGCAGGAAATTACAGACAAACACGGCTCGAAATCTTACCAACCATTGGGATTTTTCAGTAAAGAAATTCCGGAACAATGGAAGAATAAAGCATCATTCGACAAAGAGATGTTCGCCGTTTACCAAGCTTGCATTCATTGGCACAATGACTTGGACGGCCGATCTTTTCATATTTGTTCAGATCACAAGCCTCTGCTAGGCACGATGCTTAAGAAAAATGCACATTTTTCTAAAATGAGATTAAGATGGCTAACATACATCTCTCAAATGACGAGTGACATTCGTCATATACCCGGAGAGAACAACGTCGTCGCCGACGCACTCTCCAGACCCTTCGATCCAGTTGAAATTCAAACAAAATCGATTTCAACCCAAACTGACGAGGGTCCACCCATAGCCGAAATTTCGCAAATTACGGCTGCAATAGAGTGCAATCTTCTACTGCACATTTCAAATGCACAAATTCGTTCTCCCCCTAACACAGAGGACAAATTGAAACTCACACAAGTTGAATTCCCTCAAGGAGAAATTTGGTGTAACCTAGATCTAGGACACCCAAGACCTTATATTCCAAACGAAATAAGGCAAGAAATAATCAGCCAAATTCACAATTTGGGACACCCAGGTATACACTCTACAGTGTATAAAGTTAAACAAAGATATTTTTGGCACGGACTCCGTGCAGATGTCTCCAACTGGGTCCGAGCGTGCGAAACTTGCCAACGAGCAAAAATCACTCGCTCCGTGAAGCTCCCGTACTCCGAATTTGAGACGGCTAACAAATTTTCACATGTACACGTTGATATTACCGGACCCTTACCTTTAGCTAAAGGAGGGAAACGTTACATTTTAATGATGGTTGATAGAGCAACGGGTTGGCTAGAGGCAGTCCCTCTTAACAACATCGAAACAACCACGATCACAAACGCCTTTATCAATATTTGGGTAGCTTCAAAGGGCGTACCTAAATACATCACAAGTGATCAAGGCACACAATTCGAATCAGATCTATTCAATTCCATTATGGAACGTCTCGGAGTAAAACATACTCACACGTTACCATACAAACCATCAACAAACGGAATGGTAGAACGCAGAAATAGATCTTTGAAAGAGGCTCTCAAAGCACAAAACGAAAATTGGCTCGACGCACTTCCAAAAGTTCTACTCGCCATGCGTACGGCAGTAGACCCAGCAACGGAAACTACACCGTTCCAAAAAGTTTACGGAATTGACGTACCACTCCCAGGAGACATTTTCGTAACTTCTACAAACCTTTCGGAGCCTCTCTTCTTCCGGCCTACGCATATTAAACATAATAATACGAAATATGCCGTAAACATGCCCAAAAATTTGGATACATGTACACATGTCTATATCAGAGTGCCCACACAGCTCACCTCTCTGCAATGTCCTTACACGGGACCATTCAAAGTGGTTAAAAGAGATAAGTTTTCGGTTACAGTGCAAATTGGCGAACATACAAAAAAAGTTCCCAAACAGCAAATGAAACCAGCTTACACTCTAAACTCGGACGAAGCTGTGTCACGAAACCAAAATCAGGCAGAAAGTAAGGAGAAAACTCCCCGAAAATCCGCCAGAGGGCGCGTCCCCTCTACCAAATTCGACGAGAAGTGGGTGACTGCACTCGAAACAAGCCACGCCCACTTTTCTCGGGTAGGAACAGTGGGAGATATAAATATGAAACACCCCACGCCAGGAGCTCATACCAACTTTGACCATGGCAGCTCCCACTACCACAGAAGAGATGATCACGGAAGAAGTGGAAAATCTCCTACTCGCCGAGGAAATTCCGGCAATCATCAGCCCGCTACCGCCGTCGCCGGAGAAGAAGACACCGGCGGACGCCAGCGCGCCGAGAGAGGTGGTGTGGAGAACACCAGCAGCGTTCAAGACGCCGGCTACACCCGCTCCGCAGCTGCCCAGGGCTCCGCCCGCTCAACAGCCCCTCCCGGCTCCACGAAAGTGGATCAGCTCGGGCGACGTGCCCGTGCCTCGGTGGGACGAAATGAGCGCGGCGGGGTGGACGGAGCCGGAACGAGCACCTCTGCAACAGCCCAGCCGCGGCCGCGGGCCAAGCCCTCGCGGGTTTGGCTCCCGTCGGCAAAGCTCGGGCCGGCCACGGCCGCCCCGCGGCGCTCGTCGAAACCGGCGAGGCCGGGGCGCACCCCAGGTGCGGGACGCGAGGCCTGCACCTCCGCCTCCGCCCCAACTGGTGAGGGTTTCTTACGGAGAATTCCGTGTGGACCTCCCAGTTCTCCCCAGCCGGCGTCGTCGTTAATAACACGACGTCTTGGGGGGGCACCTGTGGTGAAAACCACCCCCTCTTTTCAACAGCCCTTTTCAGGGCTACCAAAAAGAGGTAGGCACAACACAAAAATATTTATAAGACGTCGAGTTACAACTCCGTCAAACAAAATATTTCACCAGAGAGAAAATACGAATTTCTCTCTCAAAAGTGAAATATTAACTAAAAACATACAAGGCGACCTCCCTAGACACTTACTGGGCGAGAGGGATGCGACAAGTATCTCGAACCAAGTCGCCTTGAACGAGAAAACTCAAACAGAAAATCAAACGTCCTCTAAAACTAGCAAGGACAATTCAAACAAGCCTACTCGCCAATCAGAAACACTGATTACACGAGAGACAATAGGCGAACCAACCAAGAGGCGGCAAGCAACCACCTCTGGTCCAGCAGCCACCCCGGGGACCCCGTCTGAACAACTGACGCAGAGAAAGCACCCGAGGTCCCCGGCTAAACTCAAGGTCGTCGGCTCCGCGACGGACGCTCGTAAGCACCCCGGAGGACCAGCTCAGCTATCATACTCGCAGATACTGAGAAAACAATGTGCGAGCCAATGAGATTACACAGTCGAATTAATGAAATTAAGCGGACCAATCAGGAGGCGGCAGGGGGCGGCCACCTCCCTATAAATACCCCGCTCGGAGCCTCCGAAATTCATTCTACTCTCCGCTCTCGACGACGACACCTCGAAGTACGAAGATTTCTACACGCTCTATGCTGACGAACCTTCTGCATCCCGAGTTCATCTCAAGAACGGCTTCCTACTGCTTTCTACAAGATCTACCTTCTCTCCACACGGATCTCGCATTGGCATCTACGAGTCCAGTGATTATTCATCCTGCTCATTGCCCAACGTAGTTCATCTGTCAGGACGCCACCCGGTACATCTATCGATATTCTCTTTAGATCGTACGCCCGAGGGACGTTCCTAGCCGTGTCACCCGGGTTTCGTAGCACTAGGCTCGTCACCGACCGCTGGGGCACGCCGGTAAATTACTCTGCTCATCCGCTCTAATTTACCGTCCAAGGAAGTCTTTTTCAAGACTACAAGGTAGGACCCTGACATACGAGCAAAGGAAAGAAGCTCTGTCAAGCGAGTCCACCTTCCTAAACCCTCTATTTCTATACATAGAGGCATCGAAACGAGCTAATAACTCGGCTATTTCGATGGAACGTCGGCCGTCTTATTTCCTCATGCAAGGGGAGGCAGACGACGGCGAAGCGGGGCCTCTTAGCCCCCGTAGCGCTACCTACATGCTACCCGGCCAATCCGCCGGTCCCAGCGACGGCGCAAGGCTCGATCCTCACGACGAGATCGCCTTCTCACCTAACGTATTCGCGAAGGAAACGTTAGATCAAGCCTCGCCTATACAAAAGATCGAGGATACCTTTCAGACCCGCTCTGAAGTCAATCATTATGATTCGACCAAGCTGTCCGAATACCCACGATATTCGACACAAGCCTACCCGGCCGATCCGAGTGTCAAATACACTCCAAATGTACAAAAAACGAAGGATACTTTTCAGTACCTCAACCAAGCTCAACATATTCCTCCTACAAATATAAATCTTAGGCCGGAATATTACAGTGTCTGTCTGCGGTAAATCCTTGTCACGCCCAAAACTATACCAATTTACAGTCCAATTCCGATGAAATTTTCAGAGATTGTGCAGGTTAGCTACCTACTAGACGGTCCTCTACCATTTTTAATGCCGTCGAATCAACAGTAGCCTGTACGCATGCGCAAACGTTAATCTCTCATAACGTCGATTTCTCATCATCTGTTGATCTGATTTCGTTCAAACTCGGTAGGTAATTTGGTATACTCGTACGTTCTAGTAACACAAAAATTGCGTTATATCGTAATTGGTAGAGTAATAATCAATGCGCAAGCACGAAACTAATATCGGCTGACACAGGCAAAATTCCGAGTCTAATGGAACGGTTTTGATGAAATTTTCAAGGATTATACGGGATAGCTTCTGGGGGGTCCCCTATAACTTTCATTACCGTCACATAAATGTCACTGTCACAGACAGTAGGCTGTGTGCATGCGCAAATGTTAATTTATTATAACGTCGATTTTTTACCATCTATTGGTCCGATTTCGTTCAAACTCGGGGAATATATGGGTATGTGTTCCAGGAAAATTCCCTATGAATTATATCGCGATTGGTGGGGTAATATCTATAGCGCATGCGCAAAACTAAAATTGATCGACACAGACAAAACTCCGAGACTAATGGACCGATTTTTATGAAATTTTCAAGGATTGTGCGGTTTAGCTCCTAGACGTTCCCCTATAAATTTCATTGTCGTGGGATTAATAGTAGTCTGTGCGCAACATTAATTTTCTTAAAACATCGACATCAATCATTCTATACGTCCATGTTAGAATATGTGAGGATGCTATACTGCCCACCCGACTTGGCAGACTTTTTTTCTTCTGTTCGTTATTCATATGTTCGACTGCTGAATTTAAACTGAAAACATAACAAGAGCCATTGGTGAAATATTGTAGTTACACAAAATATGTGGTGATTTTCTCATTGGCAACTGAGGTATAAATACCTAACGAGATAACCTAATGCGCTACCAATCAAATACATAATTTCTTCGACTGTGTTTATGACTGAAGATAATAGAATGGAGGTTAAGTAAAGATATTTCATAGTCTTCCGATATGATCACACGTAACAGTCTAAATCAGTGGGAGATCATCAATCGTTTCAGGCATTTTCCACCTAGTTTCCTAGTATTTACTTTTTTTTAGTAGCGAGATTTTTGTTTCTTAACATTCTAATTTTCTTCATAAATGTTATTGCATTGCCAGGTCTTCTGAATCTGTTGTTGGTAGTTTTGATTGTACCAGATATTGACTGGTTTATCAATTAGCTTCAAGTTCTCATAGAATATACTGGGAATAGTTTTAATTCTATCTATTGTTCCCCCATTGGTCTTTTAATTAATCTTCGTTAAATGCCGACAACTGGGAAGCTTCCTGAAGTGAAGGTCGTGGTGAAATAAATTTATATCAGTCCAATTGTCCGAGTTGTGAAAAGAATTTTATACGACCGAGTATTAGATGAAGTAACGCTAAAAAAATGAGTGTAATTCTTGTGGATATCAATTGACGAGAGGTCTCGCTTATTGACCCCGTTCTTTCTGCTCGTTCTCTTTTGTCAGTGAGATGCGCGAGGCTGGCGGGTCTTTTTCGTGTTCATCTAGGCGGAGGGTCAACGACCATCCGTATCACTTTCGTGGGTCCAAATAGACGAGCGCGGTTTAGGATAGCTAAACTCCAGTTTCCAACTCACCAAGATTTACATAATAAGAACGTCTCGGTTTGAAAAAAGTTGCAAATTTTATTACACGACGGTTTATTATTTCTGTGGTGGATTGCCCTTCTACGTAGATCATTGGTCTATAATTATTATTAAACTCCTTACGTTGAAATGAACTCCATATGATTGAAATTTCTTGAAATTTCGATTTTGGAGACAAAACATTTTTTTCTCCCGAAAGTGAAAACAATGCTTCCGCTACATGTACTAGGGTGGTTAAAAAATAAATTAAAGTTCTGGGATTTTTCTTGTCCCCATTGTTTTTTTTGCTTTCTCGGTATGTCACTATGACCCTCCTAAATTTTTAGCAGAAAATATTGATCCTAACCACTTTACCTGGGTCGATTTTGGCCAGTTATCGACCGCTATCGTAAACCAACCTCGGATCGCTGCTTGAAGATAAGTAAAAATCGAAAATTTCACCGGAAATGCTGTGCCTGGTTAAGAATTGCACTAGAAACATGCTATTATGGTCGGATAATATGCTTTCTGAACATGATCCCGTTTTTTACTATACTTTTTCGCCGATGATTGCTTCGTTTGTCGGCCATAAATCTCAAATTAATTGTAGGACATTAGACAAATGCACCCTAATTTCACCGGAAATGATGTCGCGTTGATAATTTAAGGTCCCGAAATTTATAATATATGTTATTCTCGTTAAAATGTTATGTTTTATGTTCCACGATCATGAATTCTTTCAGTATATCGACCAAATTACAGATTGTCCCTCGAGCAAGTGAAACTGAAATTATATTACATTGTTTTCAATTATATTGCATCATTTTTTATTTAACGATCTAATCACAGTTCAGATAATTCAGAACTACGAATTGACCCCGGAAAACCGATGGAAACTAAGGAATTTTACAGAAAAATGGGAAAATTGTTGCTATTTTCTCCATTTTGCCGCCATATTTGGCGAATAAGTACAATGCCGGTTCAAGTCCTTGCCAAATTACCAACTGCTTTGTACCGAGTATCCTGGAAAATACCCAATTTTATCGGCACAAGGTATTTATTTCGGGACCTTAAATTATCAACGCGACATAATTTCTGGTGAAATTAGGGTGAATTTGTCTATTCCCTACAATTAATTTGAGGTTTACGGCCGATAAACAAAGCAATCGTCGGCGAAAAAGTATAGTAAAAAACGGGATCACGAACAGAACATGCCAAAGCAATTATCCGACCATAATAGCATGTTTCAAGTACAATTCTTAACCAGGCACAGCATTTTCGGGGAAACTTTCGATTTTTACTTATCTTCAAGCAACGCCCTCTGCCAGTTTACCGGATAACTAGTGGACGGAGCGTAAAATAAATAAGTTCAGAATCGTGTTCAGCGCATGTGAAACCCATCAGTTGACCCAAAAAATTGAAATCCGTCCTTCAAATCATCACCTCGGCACCAATTTAGAGGTTGGTTTACGACCCAGGTAAAGTGGTTAAGATTAATATTTTTTGCTAAATATTTAGGAGGGCCATCCTGACATATTGAGGAAGGAAAAAAAAAAAAAAAAAAAAAAAAAAAAAAACGCTGCAAATTATTTCACAAAGGTTTATTATTTTTTCAATTGAGTATGATCGTAGTTTTAGTTGGCTTGCGTACGTCATAAGGCCCGTCCAGACTCCTCGGCGTGTCCCATTTCGAGTTGCCACAACCTATACTTCTATAATTATATACGCATGTTTATATTTCTCGATTTGAGCTCCTATCTATTCAAATAGTTATTGCCTTAATAATATCATTATCTAACCACGTACGAAAAGTCGAGAGGATATGTTATTAAATATGCGTAGGAAAAGCATTGGTATTAACACACAAATATGACCTAGAAAAAAACATATATTCATGCCTCGAAGGAACGCCGTACCCACCACAAGGTGCCGCGGCGCCTCCTCTCACTCCACCCCCCGCTCACCACCCCTCACCACCCACCGTGACCCCCTGCCAAGCATGCCAGGCGTGCGTGCGTGCGTAAGTCTAACAAAGCCTTGAAATGACACTTTTTCGCCCGTTTTTGGCCCATAGCATCTATGCGAGTAAAGCGATCGGGATGGTTAAACGTTAGGACCAACTAGACCCCAAATGGAGTCTATGTGCGAAAAGACGGGTTTTTTAAGTCAATTCTTAGGCCTTTTATGGCCCGGACGGCGGACGGCGAACGGTGGACGGACATTTCAAATTTGGATTCTACGCACCTTGAAACGTAAAGTGACAAAGTTTGAGGGGGGTTATAAAAATTTTTTGCTATACGATCACATAGGCTTATTATTGGAAATAATAAACCAAAAGGGGACAAGAAGTCCCAGAACTATTTTTTTTTTTTTAATTTATTTATTTATTTTTTTTTTTTAACCACCCTAACCTGTACTGCATGTAGACTCGGAAGCAATAAGAAGAATTATAGTACTTGATACTATATAGCAAAGCACGCTCTCTGAACAATATGTTTGGTACCTCGCAGTGTTCACCTGTTTGGTATCGTCAGTGGGGATTCGCATGCATTTGACGTCAGGCGGAGGCGATGAGATTCAGAAAACGAGCTTGTCATGAATATGCATTGTTTGAAGGAGGCAAGGTCAATCGGGGTTCCTTACGAACACCTGTACCTCACAAAATAGAGATAATTTTTGCCATTCTACCAACTCATTGTATTATCCCTTTCACATTTTGCCTCATGGTTTTGCAAAAATTCGTAGTACATTGGTACATTCTGAGGTCAAATATCCATGTCTATAACCCAGAATTCGCTTTTCATAACCATTCTAAATTTTACTGGTATACGAGAAAATACTGGCTAATTATCGGCTAATATCAAAATGTACCGCTTACCCATCATGTTGATGGTGATTCATTGGCCTTGAATAAGTACAAGAAATATAATAATTCACTTATAATCATAGAGCATCCCGCAACCATATGGTGGCGACGCGGGCTGTGTAGTTAGTTAGCTCACCAGATATTAGGTACTTCCGAATGCCTCTCCATGATTTGGACATGGTCCTTATTAGGCCAAGACGAGAGTGCTCCTCCCGTCTATCAGGCTCTCATGAATTGAATTGAGGAGCTGACATGGAAAAGCAGTTAAGTAAAAACATCAAATTTCATAGGAACTCCCTCTGAACTCTTATCAGATTTTTTTGGACATAATCTCTTCTCCATGCAAAGGTCACACATTTATTCAGGGTGCGATCTAGGAAGGACGGGAGGTCCTAAGGCCGTTGGCGTGACTGTTGACTTGCCCTTCGACGAAAAAAAATGTTCTTTAGATTTTAGGACTTAACTGCTTTTCCATGTCAGCTCCTCAATTGCTGAGATGAGAAACGGTTTCTATGAATCATCGTGGATGCTGAAGGAATTATTCCTGGAATACGGAATATCATAAATTATATTATAAATTCATACTACATGCAAGTTCATACCTAACAAACAACACAACAACTACATTGTAATATAACCTTGTTAATATATTTTCTTATGCGACATGTATAATATACACACCTCAAAAGAATTAAGGGATCACTTTTCCTTTTAGACGCCAAGGACCCCAGAACAAACGGACAAAGTTCATATAATATATCTCATGATTAGGTACCCAATGGAGATGGGATGCTCCGTATTATTTTTGTTTTTTCTCAAACACGGAGAAAGACCAGTGATATCCAAAGCAAGAAGATCATAATATCAGAGAATATCCAAATCAGAATGAATCGCGCTTCTTCGTGGTTATCAGCTCTAATCCGAGAACGGAATAAGATACCGCAATTCTAGCATCACCATCATGTTCACCACTAGAAAATATTTGAAATAAGGCGTCACTCGGAAAAAAATGGAAAAAATTACTTTCTAAGCATCCAAAAAGTGGAATAGCACACATTGGGCAGTCCAAAAATTTTCAGGCATCTCTTAGTAAGTAGTTTATTGTAGTTTTGCTGAGCGCTTTCGCCATGAATGGCCTCATCATAGCTGCCAATATTTGTTTACATTTAGATCTAGGCTAGTCTTATAGGTTACTTATTAATTAGTTGTATTTGTTTTACATATTTACCATAATTTGTAAGAGGTGGCTTGCTAAGTATTTATAAACGGGGGGAATCCTCCTTCTTCATCTTGCTATGACCTGTTGAGCAGTATAGTGTTTTTAGTGATATTGCATTGTGGGAGAATCGTCATTAGTTTGGTTTTTGAATGAAGTTATGTAGTATTCTTAACCCTGGAATGCCCCGTGGGGTTTGTCAAACCCCAATCGCGATTTAAAATCAGTTTATCATGTTGAATCCAACACGTGTGGCTCTTCTCGCCCCCTTCTATATCACCCCCCACTTCTTCCCTAAAGGCTTCAGCCTTTTTCCAGTTTAGTACATTCAAGACTTCTGTGTAGTGTAGTACTCGGAGAAAATTCAAACATTAATCTCAGAAAATTGTTTTGTAGATTTCATTTATTTATTTATTTTTGTTTTTAAATGAAAATGTGCTAATTTTATATTGAAATTTTGTTACAATGAGGTACCTTTCTGCTATTATTTTTCTCTTCAGAGCGTGAGGTTTGCCTTACTATTACTTTTTTCTTCATGAGCTTAGGTACCTACTTCATGTTTCTTTACACTCTTGATAACAGAATAAAAATAAAATTTGATTCAAGTGTAACTTACTTTTGAATTTCTAACGTTTTTCAAAGTTGGGGTTTGACACACCCCACCGGGGAGTTAAGTGTTAGAAATTTAGCCGGGACATTCCAGGGTTAACAGCTGTGGTTGGTCACATTGCTTGGGGTCAATTATACTTTTAAATTGAGAAAAATCATATTTATGTGGAAACTCACATAGTCAGAAATGACAAAACTTTAATTTGAGGTTTTAGTGGTCTTGCGTTGTTGTTAGTGCTTGATGACGAGTGACAGACATAAGTTTGTCTTCTCGTTGTTGATTGCTTTTGTGGTCACTGATAGTGTTGTTGTTTCTGAGATATTGAAAGAGGGTTCGCTTTTACAGTGCATTTTTTGGTGATTATTAATTTTATATTAGTTATTGGTTACATTTGTAATTATTAGTTACAGTTATAATTTAAATTTATATTCTAATTTTTACATTGTGGTGGTATTTGGTTGAATTACAATTTGATTAATGTTATTATTATTATGTAGAATCTTTTAAAGTATGTTACATTAATTAGTTTTAGTTTATATCTTGACATTTATATTTGAACAATGGTTGCAATTGTTTTCCTAGGTTGTTTATATCGCATTTCTTATTCATCGGTTGTTGTTCTTTGAGTATTTTAATGTTTCAATAATTCTACATTTTACAGTATTTATGTCTATACCTTTAGATGTAATATTATTGCAATTAGCTCCATATTGTTTATCTGCTAAATGGTGGTCTAGTGCAGTTTCTTTGATAATGTAATTAAAATTGTGCTTATGCCTATCAATTCTTTTCTTTAAATTTTGTAGGTAATCACCTGTGTATGTTGCGTTGCAATCGTGGCATGGTATTTTGGATATATTGTATCTGGTGTCTAAGACTGGATCTTTGTCTTTTACTTTTAGAAAAATGTGGTTATTTTATTATTGTATTTCCATGCTATTTTAAAGTTATTGTTTTAAAATATGGTTTCAGAATGAATAGCGCTTCTTCATGTTTATCAGCTCTTATCCGAGAATAGAATAAGATATAGCAATTCAGGCTTCACCATCATGTTCACCACTAGAAAATATTTGAAATGAGGCGTCACTCGGCAAAAAATAGAAAAGTTATTTTCTAAGCATCCAAAAACTTGGATTTTTCCCTTGATTTTTATTTGCTGAATAAGGCACCCCATAAACGCTCTTCAAGTTTCATTTCGATATCTCAAAAATTGTTGGGGGAAAATTAGGGGGGAGAGGGTTACTTCTCTTGAGAAAAATGCTCAGATTCCATTCTGTTTTGGCTCATGATATCGCTGGTATTTCTCAATTCAACTCAGTTCAATTCAATTTTATTGTATAACCCGTAGGTATTACAAGGAGTTCCTTTTTAAATATTTATTAAAAATAGCACATGATATCTTGCCTTCATTTCTGCCTCAACAACGTTAGACGTATGTTGTATAAAATAATTACTTATATAGTTCTACCTAATTTACGTATAATAAATGAGCACCGCAACATAAATCACATATCAACTGTAACATATATCACAATCAATAATCCCTACACTCCACTGCCAAATTTCAATAATAATCCCGAGTCATTTCCAAAATTTCCAAAGCGGTGTTGATGTTCTTTCTATCTCTTGTAGATTTTCATCTTCTTCTTGACCTGTTTTTTGGAAATGTTGGGAGGGAGCGGGAGTATTCAGATTAATCTCCACTTCTGACCCAGTAGATGTAGAATCCTCCAACTTAACTCGTCCACAGTGAATAATAAGTTTTTTTTCCCATTAACCAGTAGTTCATCTCCAATCAAGACGGCATGCTTCCCGTCTTTTCTTGCTTGGCCGTGACCTTACCTTGTTTCAAGCAAAGTATTTCGCAATGTTTGGGGGAAAATAAAAAAAATTGAATAGAGTGCATCCCATCTCTATTGGGTACTATGAACTTTGTCCGATTGTTCTGGGGTCCTAGACGTCTACAAGGAAAAGTAATCCCTTAATTCCTTTGAGGTGTGTATTATTCCTATCATCTTGGTGGTAGACATACAATGCCTGGTTCTCTCAAATAGTAGACATCTGAGGTTTTCTCTCAGAAAGAGGTGTTTTGAAATTTCTGTCAGGTAACCTTCAAACCTTCTTCAAGTTACAAAACAAACCACGTAACTTGTCACACGATTCATTCAAGAATTGAAGGAACAAAATTGTCAGCATAAATCAGCAGGTGTTGGGAAAACAAGTGTGAGTATATATATATGTATATATCCTTAAAAGTTGATAGCAAATTTCAACTTCCTAGAGTAAGCAGGAGAGAATTTAACTTACTCAGCTGATCAGTAAAGAGTCCCTGAGCTTATTCGTATTTTGATGTCCTGGAGTCTCTCTATCAAATGTCAACTTCCTAGGGTGAACGGGGGAGAATTTAATTCCCTCAGCTGATCAGGAGTTGGTCATAACGGCTCCAAAACGCCCAATCTCCGGTAATAGCCTAAGTTTCAAATTTCATCAAAATTGGCTGAAAGAACCGGTAGAAGTGGGTGGGTTAAAAAAAAAAAAAAAAAAAACGAGGTGAGACGAGAAAAAATTCCAAAAACATGCATTTCGACGCCTAGTTTTAGCTTATATAGATTCGATCTATCGTTACATACTTATTTGGCATCAGACGGCTCAGGGGCCATTCCCCTCCCAATGTATGCGAAGAAAATCAAGTTTGAGCTGACAGGGTGAGATCGGGAGGAGGCCTATGTTGAGCCAAAGTTCTACTTTGTTACTTATCTCAGCGCGTCTCGTTGCATCGGTTTTTTGAAAGCTTGGCAATGCGATTGCGATGGTTTATTGAAAGCTTGGCAATGTGATCGCAATGGTTTATTGATAGCTTGGCAATGCGATTGCTATGGTTTATTGAAAGCTAGGCAATGACAGTGCGAGACTACCATCTCGCTGGATAGTAAGCATCAAGATAATTTCATAAGCTCTTAGTCGCTCCGTGCATGTAAAGGTGGGTAACAATGAATGTTTTCATTCCAGGCACCTAGGAAGTTAGCTGATCGATTGGTCATTTGGCAAGATTGGGCAATAAACAATATGTTGGTAGCAAGTATCAAGATAATGACATAAGTTCTTAGTCGAGCCGCTCCTTGCGTGTAAAAGTGGGTAACAATGAATGTTTTGACTTCAGGCACCTAGGAAGTTACCTGATCGATTGGTCATTTGGCAAGATTGGGCAATAAACAATAAGTTGATAGCAAGCTTCAAGATAATGACACAAGTTCTTAGTCAAGCCGCTCTTTGTGTGTAAAAGTGGGTAACAATGAATGTTTTGACTTCAGGCACCGAGGAAGCTAGCTGATCGATTGGTCATTTGGCAAGATTGGGCAATAAACAATAAGTTGATAGCAAGCTTCAAGATAATGACATAAGTTCTTAGTCGAGCCGCTCCTTGCGTGTACAAGTGGGTAACAATGAATGTTTTGATTGATTCCAGGCACCTAGGAAGTTTGCTGATCGATTGGTCATTTCGCAAGATTGGGCAATAAACAGTAAATTGATAGCAAGCATCAATATAATGACATAAGTTCTTTTCTTAGTCGAGCCGGTCCTTGCGTGTAAAAGTGGGTAACAATGAATGTCTTGATTCCAGGCACCTGGGAAGTTAGCTGATCGATTGATCATTTGGCAAGATTCGGCAATAAAAAATAAGTTGATAGCAAGCATAAAGATAATGACATGTTCTTAGTCGAACCGCTCCTTGTGTGTAAAAGTGGGTAGCAATGAATGTTTTGATTCCAGGCACCTAGGAAGTTAGCTTATCGATTGGTCATTTGGCAAGACTGGGCAATAAACAATAAGTTGATAGCAAGCTTCAAGATATTGACATAAGTTCTTAGTCGAGCCGCTCCTTGCGTGTACAAGTTGGTAACAATGAATATTTTGATTCCAGGCACCGAGGAAGTTAGTTGATCGATTGGTCATATGGCAAGATTGGGCAATAGACAATAAGTTGATAGCAAGCATCAAGATAATGACATAAGTTCTTAGTCGAGCCGCTCCTTGCGTGTAAAAGTGGGTAACAATGAATGTTTGGATTCCTGGCACCTAGGAAGAACTGATCGATTGGTCCTTTGGCAAGATTGGGCAATAAACAATAAGTTGATAGCAGGCATCAAGATGACATAAGTTCTTAGTCGAGCCGCTTCTTGCGTGTAAAAGTGGGTAACAATGAACGCTTTGATTTCAGGCACCAAGGATGGTAGCTGATCGATTGGTCATTTGGCAAGATTGGGCAATAAACAATAAGTTGATAGCAAGCATCAAGATAATGACATAAGTTCTGAGTCGAGCCGCTCCTTGAGTGTAAAAGTGGGTAACAATGAATGTTTTGATTCCAGGCACCGTCTTAATTGGATCGGGAAGGAACGTGGACATCGTAGTAGCCGGCTCCGGCGTTGCCGACGAGCACTGCTTTATCGACAATAACAACGGCCGCATCACGCTTAGGCCCATCTCTCAGTTCACCACAGTCGATGGCGTACCAGTCAGTCAGCCAACTCTTCTCACTCAAGGTTTGTTTGAACTGTAGATTTCTGGAAATGTTTCACCTCTTCTTCTTCTGGAAATGACTCACCTCTCAAACTGATCCGCGTTTTCCATTAGCGTAATGTTTTACTTGAGTCAAACTTTTCTCAGCACTGTGTGGTCATAAATTTAGGCGATATGAATCTTCCTGGGAACGAATACTCACTCAAGTGTATTATGGTAGTACGGGTTAATCGTTAAAAGGGACACATCTGAAAGCTTCTCTAAGTAGAGTAGGAAAAGATGAGCGGATTTTGTTATAAAACGCGGGTTATGTGTACAACCACAGCGAAAAAATGTAAAAAACCATCCAACATTTGTATGTGGTGGTTTACTATTTTCGATTATGAACCTTTGTAATCGTCCAAGGGAAAACGATTTTATCACCCCCACAAAATTTATTGGGGCTCATATATAGGAAGGTTACAGACGAGAGGTCTACACAGAAGAGCTACCGTCTACCTATCGTATTATACTAATTTGCAGCTGCTTTTTGCATTTCACAGCTTCTGGAACATTTAATGAATTTTTGTTTAATAAAGCTAAATTGCAATAACTCCGAAAGGTTTAAAATCAAAATTTTCGAAAATTTTCTTAATTGCAATCTGTTTTGAAGTACTGTGAAACGATTTCTAGAGCTGCATGTGTGTGAATAACACACAATAATTCTCCTTAAGATTGAGACAACAATTCCATTTTTTCGCCAAAAAATCAAGCTTTACAAATAAAAAGATGGGTTCGTTGTTCAACACTTTTTAAAGCACATTAAATTGCTCAAATTTGGAGAATAAAAAAAGTGGTGCAAAAAATCACTAAAAAGCCTAAAGACGGCTAAAAATTGTTAAATTTATATATTTTATCAGAATGTGAGTCAAAAAAGTTCATCAACGATGAACTAGAACAATAAAAATTTTTTTTTTGCACAAACATGCTGAAAATCATACTTGAATTTCACTATTTTTTATTGAAGAATTTTTTTTTGTTATGAAATTGGTAGTTAAAAATGTCTGTACAGTAAACTGCTTACATTTCAAAACAAAGTAAAATTATTATAATAAGAAAATTCGCTTATACTATCATGCTGCATGACTGAGCCATTTTTCCTTGTCTTCTGTCAGTGGTCAATCCCTTGTCACATTACATTTAAACTCATAATAAAAGTCTCCGTACACGTAAGGTTATTAGGCCGTTTTTGATTGAGTCCTATTATCTAAACCTCATATATCTAATATTAGTGCTGCGCTTTAATTTTTCCCTCATAACTTTCGATGGAGTTGAGGTCCGGTTTCCACGTATTTTTCCACGCTGAATCGAATGGTAACACGTGCAAATCTCCCTAACTTCGTTATAACCGAGTTTTACACTTAAACTCACGAATTTTTAGTTTATTTTGTTTGCTCAATTGCATGTGTTTTTAAGGTTAAAACTAGTTAGTTGAAGTGTAAAACTCGGTTGCAACTCCCAACCGAGTTGGAGAGATTCGCAAGTGTTACAATTCGATCCAGCGTGAACAAATACGTAAAAACTTGCCCCAAACTCGCATTTTCATAGATGGTAATTTTTCTTCTCTAAAACCCTTGATTTCGTAGGAAAAACCATGTTTTTCAACATACAAACATACTTATCTCCCCCAATTAGCTAAGTAAAAATAAAATTGATTATACCGTTCAAAAGCTGACAATTTGAGGAAGTTTTTTCCGAAGAGTGCACGCCGAACAATCCCCAAACCGGTAGCAAATAAACGGGAGGAAAAACGTCGATTTTAAGTATTTTTTTCTAATTTTTTACTTTGGCCTTTTTTTAACAAATTAAAACTAACTAAAACAACTTTACTTTATATCAGGATTACAGAAAATTTAACGGTCTTTCCAAAGGTGTTCTTAGTTTTGAGTTTACTGTGGTTCTGGCCGTTTTAACGTCATAAGGTCTACAACTCAAAAGAAAAAAAAATCTTAAAAATTGAAAACAAAGCGTTTAAAAATAAATCTCTAGGAGCAACTTTCAATAAAAAATAAGCTTTAGAATCGATTCCTTGAGTTTGTCCCATAATTTCTGTAGACACCCTGTATGTAGGAATATTTTGGATTTGCTCTTATGAGATTTCTTCTCTTAACTGTTATGAAGAAACAACTATTTTTAACGAGGTAATGATCCAATCGTACAAAATAAGAAGGCAGTTTAGTTGTGGGACGGTCTCGAGGTTATTGGTTATGAATGTCTTCGCGATTGGATCAACATTGACCATTGGGCGTTCGCGAACGTAAATTCCTCATCAGAGGTAAAACTCCGAACGAAACCTCTTAGAGCCATTTTCGGCATGTTCAGGAATTGAGCGGGTTTACACTTATAGGCGCCTCTTGAAAAATGTCTGTCATCGGACCATGAGTACTACAAGGAAATGGTGATTGTTATGTAAATTTATCACTTCTTATAAACTCGTCCCATTTCGTCACCAGCTAAGTTGATGTATCCGTTTTTGAATTAGTGGAGAAGATACCCACACATTTTACTTTGCAGACGTTTTTTAACAGCTTACACATTTGCCCCTCTTTGAATTACCTTTTTTCTTCTAGTACTACCCAGAGTCATAAAGAATTTCGATCGCCATCAAGAATTTATAGATGTATTCACATTGTTGTAAGGAACCAATCCAATAATCCAGTTAATAACATTCATGCTGTGATTTTTCAGGATGTATCATCGGCGTGGGTCACTCATGCTTGTTCAGATTCAATCATCCCGAACAGGCCAAGATGATAAAAAAGGGATTGCCAGAATCCATACCTTCCATGTTACCACTCTCGTTCTACCAAGGTATGTATCGATAGTAAAACTTTTCTTACCCTCTCATTGTGCCAGATAATCATTGAGTTTTACATAGCTGCAGTTTTAATTCACGTGGGGTACTGTATTCAACAATTTCTTTAAATAAAAATGTAGTTAATTTGCGTTATAAATACCTAATGAAGTAATTTAAATTAAAGTGCTAAGTACTAATCATGGACTGCAATTTGTATTTTCATTTTATTGGCACTAATTTTTTCTATGGCGGGCATGTGCTTCGGTGTTAGAATCAACTTTCATTCAAAAATAATGATACACCTTTTGGTCTCTCCTTCGTGGCTATGCCAACGGTCGAGAAATTAATCTCAAGGACTAATCAAGGCGTTAAGTTCATTAGATTTTTAAAATTGTATTATTATGCATCCTATAAAAGGAAGAGAAGAAATACCTGCATCAATTCTGCCATTTACATTAGCTTAGTCCAATATCAAGCTGCATTTAGAATTTTAAAAATCAGCGAGTAATTGCATTGAGTAGGTGTCTTTTGGTTAAGCAGTAACAGTGTCATGACTTTCCGGTAACGAAAGTATCGATAGAATCTCAATAAAAATATATTTGGAACTCTTTTATCAACCGAGACGAATGCTGTTGTTGAGTACGTTATGCCATGGGTGCTAAATCCAGATCAACCTAATTAGTAGCATTAAATCCATATAGAACATCTAAATTGAAATATCTTATACCTACATCATTGCCGAGGTTTAAGATAATGCTCTTGGTGTTAATATTATGACAATAACATTGATATCATGAGTGTAGTGTAAATGTAGTGGATTTAGATATGTTTTACTTGGCGTAGGTAGGCCAAGTCGGACATTTATATCCCGGTTATGCGGGTTGGTCTCCGGGTCATTCCCGCGAGGAATGCGGGCGGATCCGCCAAGGTCAACTGGTTTGGCGGACTGAAAGGGGAGATAGTTCGTGTCGCAGCCGCGTGGAGCGCTGGGCTCGCGTAGCAAGTGCTGGGTTCGATCAGTTTGGTACTGAGCCGTTTTGTAATATTCCGGCCTTAGATTTACATCTGAAAGGGGAATATGTTGAGCTTGGTTGAGGTACTGAAAAGTATCCTTCACTTTTTGTACATTTGGAGTGTATTTGACACTCGGATCGGCCGGGTAAGCCTGCGTCGAATATCGTGGGTATTCGGACAGCTTGGTTGAATCGTAATGATCGGCTTCAGAGCGAGTCTGAAAGGTTTCCTCGATCTTTTGTATAGGCGAGGCTTGTTCGAACGTTTCTCGAACGAATACGTCGGGCGAGAAGGCAATCCGGACGTGAGGGTCGCGCCTTGCGCTGTCGCTGGGTTCAGCGGATTCGCCGTGTAGCCGGTAGGGAGCACTACGTGGGCTACTCGGCCCGGCTTCGCCGTCGTCCGCCTCCCCTTGCAAGGGGAAGTAGGAAGGCCGACGTTCCATCGAAATGACCGAGTTTTAGCTCGTTTCGATGCCTCTATGTGTGAAAAATAGAGGGTTTTGGAGGTGGACTCGCTTGACAGAGCGTCTTTCCAATGCTCGTATGTCAGGGTCCTACCTCGTAGCCTTGAAAAAGGCTTCCTTAGACGGTAAATTAGAGCGGAGGAGCTGAGTAATTTACCGGCGTGCCCACAGCGGTCGGTTACGAGCTTAATGCTACGAAACCCGGGCGACACGGCTCGGAACGTCCCTCGGGCGTACGAGCTAAAGAGAATATCGATAGCTGTACCGGGTGGCGTCCTGACAGATGAACTACGTTGGGCAATGAGCAGGATGAATAATCACTGGACTCGTAGATGCCAATGCGAAATCTGTGTGGAGAGAAGGTCTGGCTTGTAGAAAGCAGTAGGAAGCCGTTCTTGAGATGACTTCGTAAGGCAGAAGGTTCGTCAGCGTAGAGCGTGTAGAATTCTTCGTACTTCAGAGTGTGTCGTCGTCGAGAGCGGAGAGTGGAATGAATTTCGGAGGGCTCCCAGCGGGGTATTTATAGGGAGGTGGCCGCCTCCTGCCGCCTCCTGGTTGGTCCGCTTAATTTCATAAATTCGACTGTGCAATCTCATTGGTTCGCACAGTGTTTTCTCAGTATCTGTGCATATGATAGCTGAGTTGGTCTTTCGAGGTGGTTTCCCTGCGTCCGTCGCTGTGACGGGGTCCCCGGGGGTGGCTGAACGACCTTGAGTTTTCCTGTTTGAGGTTTCTCATTCAAGGCGACTTGTTTCGAGATGTTTGTCGCATCTCTCTCGCCCAGTAAATGTTTGGGGAGGTCGCCTTGTGTGTTATTCTTTAATATTTCACTTTTGGGAGAGAATTTAGTATTTTCTCTCTGGTGAAATATTTTGTTTGACGGAGTTATAATTCGACGTCTTGTAAATATTTTTGTGTTGTATCTACCTCTTTTTGGTAGCCCTGAAAAGGGCTGTTGACAAGAGGGGGTGGATTTCACCACAGGGGCCCTCCCAAGACGTCGTGTTAATAACGACGACGCCGGTTGGGGTGATTCGAGCGCCGTTACCCACCTCTCGTCGAATTTGGTAGAGGGGACGTGCCTTCTGGCAGATTTTCGGGGAGTTTTCTCCTTACTTTCTGTCTGATTTTGTGACACAGATTGTCCTTGTGATACAGCTTCTTCCGAGTGTAGAGTATAAGCTGGTTTGATTTGCTGTTTGGGAACTTTTTTAGTATGTTCGCCAATTTGCACTGTAACCGAAAACTTATCTCTTTTAACCACTTTGAATGGTCCCGTGTAAGGACATTGCAGAGAGGTGAGCTGTGTGGGCACTCTGATATAGACATGAGTACATGTATCCAAATTTTTGGGCATGTTTACGGCATATTTCGTATTATTATGTTTAATATGCGTAGGCCGGAAGAAAAGAGGTTCCGAAAGGTTCGTAGAAGTTACGAAAATGTCTCCTGGGAGTGGTACGTCAATTCCGTAAACTTTTTGGAAAGGCGTAGTTTCGGTCGCCGGGTCTACTGCCGTACGCATGGCGAGTAGAACTTTGGGAAGTGCGTCGAGCCAATTTTCGTTTTGAGCTTTGAGAGCCTCTTTCAAAGATCTATTTCTGCGTTCTACCATTCCGTTTGTTGATGGTTTGTATGGTAACGTGTGAGTATGTTTTACTCCGAGACGTTCCATAATGGAATTGAACAGATCTGATTCAAATTGAGTGCCCTGATCACTTGTGATGTATTTAGGTACGCCCTTTGAAGCTACCCAAATATTGATAAAGGCGTTTGTGATTGTGGTTGTTTCGATGTTGTTAAGAGGGACTGCCTCTAGCCAACCCGTTGCTCTATCAACCATCATCAAAATGTAACGTTTCCCTCCTTTAGCTAAAGGTAAGGGTCCGGTAATATCAACGTGTACGTGTGAAAATTTGTTTGCCGTTTCAAATTCGGAGTAAGGGAGCTTCACGGAGCGCGTGATTTTTGCTCGTTGGCAAGTTTCGCACGCTCGGACCCAGTTTGAGACATCTGCACGGAGTCCGTGCCAAAAATATCGTTGTTTAACTTTATACACTGTAGAGTGTATACCTGGGTGTCCCAAATTGTGAATTTGGCTTATTATTTCTTCCCTTATTTCGTTTGGAATATAAGGTCTAGGGTGTCCTAGGTCTAGGTTACACCAAATTTCTCCTTGAGAGAATTCAACTCGTGTGAGTTTCAATTTGTCCTCCGCGGTAGGGGGAGAACGAATTTGTGAATTTGAAATGTGCAGTAGAAGATTGCATTCTATTGCAGCCGTAATTTTCGAAATTTCGGCTATGGGTGGACCCTCGTCCGTCTGGGTTGAAATCGATTTCGTTTGAATTTCAACCGGATCGAAGGGTCTGGAGAGTGCGTCGGCGACGACGTTGCTCTCTCCGGAAATATGACGAATGTCACTCGTCATTTGAGAGATGTATGTTAGCCATCTTAATCTCATTTTAGAAAAATGTGCATTCTTCTTAAGCATCGTGCCTAGCAGAGGCTTGTGATCCGAACAAATATGGAAAGATCTGCCGTCCAAGTCGTTGTGCCAGTGAATGCACGCTTGGTAAACGGCGAACATTTCCTTGTCGAACGATGCTTTGTTCTTCCATTGTTCTGGAATTTCTTTACTGAAAAATCCCAATGGTTGGTACGATTTCGAGCCATGTTTGTCTGTAATTTCTTGTTCTAGTGCCGCTCCGATGTGTGTGTCGGATGCGTCACAGACTAATCTCCACTCCGCCGTAGGGTGTGGGTGAGCAATGTTATGCAATGTTGCTTTGATCATTGCTTGCTTTAAGCTGTTGAAAGCTTTTTCTCTCTCTGATGTCCATTCGATAGGTGTTCTGTCATTTTTTTTGTTTGACTGAATGGAGTCATACAGAGGTTGTGCCGTGTGAGCGAATTTGCTTGAGCATGCTCGGTAGAAACCACACATACCTAGGAATCTGCGTAGACTTCGTACGTCTACTGGCCTAGGAAATTGTTCTATGGCTTCTATTTTATCTCGTTTAGGAATTATCCCTTCCTTCGAGATAGTGAAACCTAGGAAATCGACGGTAGGTTTTGAAAAAATGCATTTATCAAAACCTACTCGAAGTCCGTGTTCCCCTAGTTTGTCAAAAATTTGTCTGAGGTGGTTCATGTGTTCGTTATAATTTTTAGAAGCCACCAGGATGTCATCTAGGTATACAAATGCGAAATCAAATTTTCGCATAATGCTGTCCATGTATCTTTGCCATGTTTGAGCCGCTCCGGCCAAACCCATGCTCATTTTCTTAAACTCATAAAGACCGAAAGGTGTAATAATCGCAGTTTTATGAGCGTCATCTGGGTGCATCGGAATATGATAATACGCTGATTTTAAATCTATTGTCGAATAGATTTGCGTATCATGTAAATTCGCTTGGAAAGAGCGAATGTGAGGAGGAGGGTAGGCGTCTTTCTTCGTTTTCGCGTTGAGGAAACGGTAGTCGCCGGTGATTCTCCATGACCCGTCTTTTTTTGGCACACAGTGTAACGGGGATGCCCATTCGGAATCCGATGGTGCAATTATGCCTTCTGAAAGCATTTCGTCAAAAGTACTTTTGACTTGAGCCCGTTTTTCGCCTGCCATGGGTCTTGCTCGGAAGTGTACTGGTGTTCCTTCCGTGGTTATACGGTGGTAAACCCCGTTGTTTTTCCATTTACCATGAATTTTGCTCATTTTATCATTGTATTTGTTAATGATAGAGCGAATGTTTTCGTCCTCCGTGATTTGCACGTCCTCTGGTTGAGGGGTATTGTCACGATGAGGGATATTAGCTGCTATTTGTTCGTCAGTGAACTTTTTGTTCATGACTGCAGCTATTTTTTGATCGGCATAGCACTTTATTTTATCTTTATAAATGTACTTGTGTTTGACCCGTATTCCGATATCCCAAGACTCGAGGAATGGAATACCTAGGATCGCTAGATCAACTTTCGTGATCATAAACTCGGTGGTCATGTCCCCGAGGCCGATGTTAATTGTTGTGTCAGCTCGCCCTAGTGTGTCTATAGGGGCTCCGTTAGCTGCTGTGAGCTTAACGTTGGACTTAAGAATTTTCAAGCCCAATTTTTTTGTGACATTGTGGGGCAGAATGTTCACTTCTGCTCCCGTGTCAATGAGAAATTCAGTGCCATTTATTTTGCACTTGAAAAAGAGCCTTTTATACTCAGTAGACTGCCGGCGTATAGGCTCAGATACACTGGCAGTTATTCGTTTTCCGAATTCTCTGTGTCGGAAGTTGGAACGGTACTTTCTTGTACCGATCGCTGAGTATTTTCGGTAGAAACCCGGGTTTTAGGCTGGCTTATAGTCGCAGCCTTTCTGCTAGTTTTGGAAGCAGTGTTCGTCTTCCAAGTGCAGTGTTCTGGGTCTGCACATTTGCGAGTTTCGTTACCGAAACGTGCGTGGTTTCGACAGACATAGGCCGTCGGTTTGTGAGGCTTACTCTCCACTGGTTGAGGTTTGAACTCAGCTTGTTTCGAGAGGGCCTTTTTGAAACCAGTATTTATGGGTTTCGGAGTAGATTCTACTCCTCGTATGTTTAGAGAAGTATTCTCTGTTCTGTACGCGTGTAGCGTATCAGCTAGGTCGAGCCGGGAGGTCGTGGTAGGCTGAGCTGCGACCATACCTCGTGCTTCGATGGGAAGAGTCTCGATCCACTTTTGAGTGATCAGAGCTTCCGAAAAGTACCCAACAGCTTTCGAGTACATTTCGTGGTACTTGGTGCTGGGTTTTTTGGCGAGAGATGCGGGGTCCTCGAGTGCGAGGAGCCTGTCCTGTAAGGACAACCCATATTCTCGCTGGAGGCGCTGTTTGGCCTCTTCGTAGGGTGCGTGGGGTGCCGTGAGGTAAGCTGAGTCGATAGCTTCCCTCATTTCTTCTGGTACCCACTTGTATATAGCTGAGAAGCATTCGTTTTGCGTTCTCAGGTGTTTTCGCACGCAGTATTGATCGAACTCGGCGAGTGCACGATCGATATTCTTCTTTTGGAAGATTGGTTTTTGATAATCTCCCATCTCCTCTAAAAGTGCTTGAAAACCACCTTGTGTAGAGGGATGTTGCGTGAGATGTGGGGCGTAGAGGCCCGGCGGGGGTCGCACGCCCGCAGTGGTTCCCTGAAATCCACTAGCTTCATAAGAGGGAACGAAATGCTCCGTGTTGAGCCTGTTCAAAGGCGGGGTCACCATTTGTAGTGGATTTAGATATGTTTTACTTGGCGTAGGTAGGCCAAGTCGGACATTTATATCCCGGTTATGCGGGTTGGTCTCCGGGTCATTCCCGCGAGGAATGCGGGCGGATCCGCCAAGGTCAACTGGTTTGGCGGACTGAAAGGGGAGATAGTTCGTGTCGCAGCCGCGTGGAGCGCTGGGCTCGCGTAGCAAGTGCTGGGTTCGATCAGTTTGGTACTGAGCCGTTTTGTAATATTCCGGCCTTAGATTTACATCTGAAAGGGGAATATGTTGAGCTTGGTTGAGGTACTGAAAAGTATCCTTCGCTTTTTGTACATTTGGAGTGTATTTGACACTCGGATCGGCCGGGTAAGCCTGCGTCGAATATCGTGGGTATTCGGACAGCTTGGTCGAATCGTAATGATCGGCTTCAGAGCGAGTCTGAAAGGTTTCCTCGATCTTTTGTATAGGCGAGGCTTGTTCGAACGTTTCTCGAACGAATACGTCGGGCGAGAAGGCGATCCGGACGTGAGGGTCGCGCCTTGCGCTGTCGCTGGGTTCAGCGGATTCGCCGTGTAGCCGGTAGGGAGCACTACGTGGGCTACTCGGCCCGGCTTCGCCGTCGTCCTCCTCCCCTTGCAAGGGGAAGTAGGAAGGCCGACGTTCCATCGAAATGACCGAGTTTTAGCTCGTTTCGATGCCTCTATGTGTGAAAAATAGAGGGTTTTGGAGGTGGACTCGCTTGACAGAGCGTCTTTCCAATGCTCGTATGTCAGGGTCCTACCTCGTAGCCTTGAAAAAGGCTTCCTTAGACGGTAAATTAGAGCGGAGGAGCTGAGTAATTTACCGGCGTGCCCACAGCGGTCGGTTACGAGCTTAATGCTACGAAACCCGGGCGACACGGCTCGGAACGTCCCTCGGGCGTACGAGCTAAAGAGAATATCGATAGCTGTACCGGGTGGCGTCCTGACAGATGAACTACGTTGGGCAATGAGCAGGATGAATAATCACTGGACTCGTAGATGCCAATGCGAAATCTGTGTGGAGAGAAGGTCTGGCTTGTAGAAAGCAGTAGGAAGCCGTTCTTGAGATGACTTCGTAAGGCAGAAGGTTCGTCAGCGTAGAGCGTGTAGAATTCTTCGTACTTCAGAGTGTGTCGTCGTCGAGAGCGGAGAGTGGAATGAATTTCGGAGGGCTCCCAGCGGGGTATTTATAGGGAGGTGGCCGCCTCCTGCCGCCTCCTGGTTGGTCCGCTTAATTTCATAAATTCGACTGTGCAATCTCATTGGTTCGCACAGTGTTTTCTCAGTATCTGTGCATATGATAGCTGAGTTGGTCTTTCGAGGTGGTTTCCCTGCGTCCGTCGCTGTGACGGGGTCCCCGGGGGTGGCTGAACGACCTTGAGTTTTCCTGTTTGAGGTTTCTCATTCAAGGCGACTTGTTTCGAGATGTTTGTCGCATCTCTCTCGCCCAGTAAATGTTTGGGGAGGTCGCCTTGTGTGTTATTCTTTAATATTTCACTTTTGGGAGAGAATTTAGTATTTTCTCTCTGGTGAAATATTTTGTTTGACGGAGTTATAATTCGACGTCTTGTAAATATTTTTGTGTTGTATCTACCTCTTTTTGGTAGCCCTGAAAAGGGCTGTTGACAAGAGGGGGTGGATTTCACCACAGTAAAAAAAGAACTTTGTATTTTTGATCACAGCCCCCCACAAGCACGAAACGCACACAAATTGGCCAAAATAACCTATACCATCGTATTGAGATTTTTATACGACCAGTGCGCGCCAAATAATGGTTTTTTCTGTTATTTTTTTACTAACTAAAAAAGTGTGTGCGTTTACATGTGAAAAAGCTTCAGGATAAACCGGTTCGGAGCTTAAAATCAACCCTCAGTTATTTCCGTGCGTTTTTATGGGGAAAACAGCTCCAGGATGATGACGTCAATTTTAATGAGCGTTCGAATGTAAGTGTACAGGTTTACACTACTCATGAGTGACAGGATTATTTATTATTGTATATTTCTCTAAGCTAAGGTTACGTTATTTCATATTGGCAAGTTGGCTACCCTTGAACTCCTAATATTGTCAACATATCGTTCCCTTTTGAGAGCACGTGCTCCAGCTGCATTGGGGAGTTCCATCTGTTCGTCCTGACTATGATTTTGTCTTCAAACACGTGCGTCTTTTCACGTGGCTCCTCGCTACTGAAGTAGTAACACGTGTCACTAAGATCATAACGCACATTTGCCAACACGAACCATCAAAATAGGCTGTTATGTTGTCGGGTTCGTTGTTGAAATATTGATTTTTTATGATTTCAAAAATTATTTTATAGGAAGCGAACGGATGATCGTACAACTCATGGGGTCCTTAGCGGTAATAGAAACAAAATCTAATCAAACAACACTCTTTTATTTCTTAAGTTTCCAAAAGCTCTGTTATATAATATTTCATCCCTTAAATGTCATCCCTTGGAGTTGATCAAAAGTACATAATGTCTAGATTACAAGCATGATTGATGGTGTATGATTTTTGAGCAGAATTTCATAAAATTCGGTCCAGTTGTTTCGGGAATAGCTTCGGAATGATTTTAGCGAATTTTTGAAGAAAATTAAGCTATTGCTCTCGCCTCAAAATTTGTAGATGGTGAATTTTGGAAAAAATTTTATGCAGAAATCCGTTTCAGGCTATTCTGAATCATATTCTGAAGTTTAACGCATAACTTAACAAGAAACATTGTCCAAATTCAGATTGAACTACTCTTATGGAAGTATCCCTGTATAACCAATCCTAGAACCATGCTGTTTAAAACGCTTCAATTTCTTTCTTGTTTAAAACGTTTCAATTTCTTTCTTGTTGCTACGGAAAAGCCAAGTGACACTTCCCATAATTTAGGCTGTCAATAGATGCACAGAAACTACAGTTTGTCTGTCAATTTCTTGCTGTAGGATACTAGATTCGAATGCAACTGACTTTATATCACTCGTAATATCGTTTATATCACTCGTAATATATCATCATCGATTGGCTGTGGAAATACGTTTCTTTCATGTGGCATCGATATGTTATTTTATTTTATGTCAAGATTTGATGATGTTATGAAAGGATACTGTTAAGATTTCAACTGCCTTCAATACTGACCACATTGGACATCGAAATCTATGAATATTTACCTACATTTGTCTTTAAATCTACAAGATTAGTTTAATAATAATAAAGTATGAGTACGTCCTAATTATTTTTAATAATTTGATTCCATGTTTGTCTATCAAAATCATAAACTAAAATTTCTCTACACGATCAATAGCGACTGAAATGTCGAAGATTTCTACAAATATTCGCTCATGGGGTCATGGTGCATGACTGGACTTTTTTCGAAAGTTTCCAAAAGCTCTGTTTTATAATATTTCAACCCTTAAATGTCATCCCTTGGGGTTGACCTAGAATGCCTAGATTACAAGCATGATTAATGGTAGGTATATGATTTTTGAGCAGAATCTCATAAAATTCGGTCCAGTTGTTTCGGGAAAAGCTTCGTAAAGATTTTTTATGAGTTTTCAATTCTACGCATCTTGAAACATAAACCATCAAATTTTGAGGGGGTTAAACTTTTTTCCTGTTCGATTACAAATTTATTACTGAAATAATGAACCGAAATTGACATTTTTCCTTTTTTTATTCTGTTTTATTGGGTTTTTGGAATATTCTAGTAAATTAGTGAGAGCAATTTTGATGAAAACTCTAGCGAATGCAGTCCATGGTTGGAGAAAAGGTCCACCTTGAAGTTGACTTGACTTGAGTGGCCGGACGTCTATAAACAAAAAAATGTTTAAAAGTCAGATATTTTTTTGGAATGCCTCAAAACCGAGTTCAGTAGGTATTGAAAATTTTCTGAAATATTTTTTTCTAAAATTTTGAAGCCATTTCAAAATTAGTGGGATTTTTACAGCTGTGTTCATGTCTTTTCAGGAACCATTGATGGAAACTCACCGCACCATCATCAAGAATCAAGGTCGCGGGATGCCCTGACTGAAGTAACTGAGTTCCTCACTAAAGGTTGGTACCCGTTTTATCCACATGCGTTTAAAATGTGTTTAATACGTTGAAAACAAGCCTGAGAAATTCACAGAATCACTTAATCACTTGATAGGTTAAGAGCAAAGACCTACTAGTCAAAATGATTAAATGCAAAATAGAACAGTAATAATTGTGTATACTTGCTAATAATAATAGCATAGGCCCTGTAATTCATAAAGTGTAATTCATTTGCCTTCATGGCCTTGTAAATCATAAGCATATTGCTAATGAAATAGGCCTATAATTCACGTTTGCGCAAGCGCATACTGTGCCATCAGTCCAACAGCATTCGTAATATTATAAGTACTTATACATAGTGAGATGTAGTTAATAGTTGGAATATGTAAACAACTACTTACTCCCCGAGTTTGAACCTAATTTGACCGATCATGAGAAATCGACGTTATGTAATTCATGTTGGCGCATGGGCACCTGTAGTATTGATACGACAACAATGAAATTCATAGGACATTTCGCGCCCGCATTTTTTTTTTTTTTTTTTTTTTTTTTTTTTTTTTTTTTTTTTAAGGATACCGTCCCTCTCAGCAACTGATATGATGAGATTCCTAATAGAAATCACACACTGAGCGGGCTTAGTTAGACAGTGAACGAGCGCGAGTCTCAGAACAGCTATTATCAGTGGCGGCAGCAAAGGGTTTAGCTAATCCGCACGATCTGACATATCTATCCTCTCTGATTCCCTCCTGGATGCTCAGATGAAAGTCACTGCTCTGCAAGAATACTGTCCGGTGAATAAGCTCACCATAAACTGCGAGAAGTCGAAGATGTTGATTTGACAGGGGAGTTCGGCTGATCAAAAGAAGAAGATTGTGGCAACAAGGAGATCAAACCAGTCAAAGCATTCCAGTATCTTGGGGGTGATGTTTGGTCGTCTGGAAAGTTCAGTAAAAATAAAGAACATTGGCAGTACTTGAAGTTGCTGCAAGAGATGGTTCTCCTTCTGGGATTCCAGCGTCAAATTATTTGATGCAATGGTGGGATCTGTTCTCTAGCAAGCTTCGGAGATTTGGGATGTTTGGTCTATGGACGAGATTGAAGTGGTTCTGTCACAATTCCTCAAGTCTGTCTATCAAGAGAAGTGCCGGGTCACTTTCTGAGGGTTGAATTTGGCAAGTTCCTGACTGGGTCACCCAATTCGACAATGTCCTATCCATTATTGGAGTGAAAGTGGGCTGGAAAATAACCTCTCACCAATCTCTGCAGGCGTTCGCTTGAGTGCCGTTGGAAGAGGATCGAATTGGAGGAAGCGATCATTTTTGAAATGGTTTGGATTAAAATTAAAATTCATTTAACTTCCAAAAAGACTCAAAATTTGAGAAAAAATATACTCTTATTTATTTAATGCATTTCAACATTTATGATCCTAACATTCGAGTATGCTTTACAAAAAATACATAATTATACATAATTGAAACAGTTAAACATCATTAACGCAGTGTTTTCAATATCCAGTTGAATCAACTATAAGAGTACAAAATTTAGAGATTGATCGTGGTGTCCAGTTACATGATTTACTCACAGTTAATGATAATCTATTCAGTATTACAGCGTTAGTAGAAATTTCAAATATTTTATAAATTACTAATTAATATAACATTGATTATGAATTCAGCTTATTCTCTTTACCTTATTAATATTGGAAACAACAATAAAATAAAACACACAATGAACTTCGTAATTCATTTCAAAAACATTCAAGCAATAAACATAGGCAGTACCAGTATATATAAGCGAGTTAATCCTTCAGTCAAAAAAACATAAATTTCTCAGTTTGCAGACTTCACTTAAGAAGAAATATAGCCTTTTTATGCCGGATTCACTTGGTACTGGTCAAAATTTATCAAGTTTCCGGTAACCCCCACCAAAATTTACTCTTATTTGATTGAGGGACTTTTAAATGTATAATTACTGAGGTCACGAGTGACCTACCTTCATATTATGCAGATAGTTAACATACGGATAAGCATTGTTATGTACCGACATAAATATAAACATTTTTAGAGATTTTGAAATTTTAATTTTATTTTTTTCAACTCCCTGAAGAAGGCTCATATCCTGGGGAGAAACGTTGAAAAAAAATTAATTAAGTTATATTTTTCGTAAAGTTTTACTAAGTACCTACATATTGTTAACAACATATTCATTCTCGTTCCAGAATTTTCGAATGCGGACATTCGAAGAAACGGCGATTCTTCGTCGTCACCTGTCAAAAAGTCACTTCCCAGCCCGGGCTACAACAGGAATCCAGTGCCTTTCATCCAGCAAAAGCCACCGAAATATCAAGCTCCGTCACACAACCACGAAAATCACTCCACCCCCATCAATGTTCGTGAGCTAATCTTTTAAACGTTCATAAGTAAAACATGGATTTATCCATGGATATTATGGATTCTAAGCAATATCTATCTCAATACAAATTTAGGTAGTTACACGGTTATTGTATACGATTTCATAAAATTACACTTCTAGGAAGGGTACCGTTCTTTGAAGAAAATAATTTCTAAGGAGAAACTTTTTCAAAACCTAGTTTTTTAAATGTTTGGACCTAAAGCTAGAAGGGTTCATTTCATACACAAAGTCGCTGAATTTTATTTCTGAAAGGATGCTGTGAGCTTAAATTGTACATAATGTATTATTGAGGTCTATCTATTTTTGGTAAATAATAGTCTCTTCTCTATCCATCCATACATTCTATTTAGTGGAGCTATACATTAAATCAAATCAAACCTTTTTATTTTTGTAATAGTCATCTAGCCTATTTTTAAGCAATACCCGCGATAAGGAAGTTGCACCATGTGTTGGTGTGGTGAGTACTTGGATGGGTGACCGCCCAGGTAAGGCACGGTGGTCCTCGATCGGATTTGACCTCAAAGTGTTTGCCCTTCAAATTTTCTTTCGAGATATAATTTGGGGATATGTTAGGAATATAATTCAGCAAAAACTGAAATCAAACATTGAGCCGTTTTTTTTTTAAATTCAGTTTTTGAATTCATGAAAATACGCTATAATCGCCAAAATTCAGTTTCGGTTTTAGCTGAATTATAATCCTAACATACTCCCAAATCATATCTCGAAAGAAAATTTGAAGGGCAAGCACTTTGAGGTCAAATCCGATCGAGGACCACCGTGAAACGTCAGACGTCCAAATAATTTTCACGTTTCTGTATGGCGAACCCCTCTCCACTCAAGGGGGCGAGGCAATGAGTAGCTTTAAGCGAAATCAACAGAACGAATTCTGATCCTCCATTTTTGGAGGAAAGCTGATGACGTCCACGACGCCCGAGGAAGTCGGACGAAAAGCCCCAACCTGGAATGGTTGTTTACCTTACCTACCATATATTGGCCGAACATTTCTTATGTTGGCTACTTTTGCACCAGTTATTTTCAAACCTAGTTTCCTAAAATCCACGGATGACAGAGATCATCTATATTATTATATAAAAATCTAATAGTATCTATCTGTGTGTTCCTCAATCATGTAAAAACTACTGGGCCCATTGAGCTGATATTGTACATGTACGTTCTTAGGGTCCCTGGTTAACACATAGGTTATATTACAATCCTCTAAGCTTCCTCCTTCATCGAGAACTCGGATTTCCCTGATGACGTTGCCCGGGGTATACAACTTTGTAATTAAGGAAAAACCTGACATGCGTCGAAATTTTCTCGTCAAATGAGAATGGGGTTGGTTCACGCATAAAGAATTTTCGATAAAAATTCAACGACACCAAAACGATTTTTGTAAGTTGAACCGTGCAGTTTTTAGCGAATTTTCGAGAATAAGTTTTTTGTAATACAATTAATAGTTAACAATTTCCTTGCACTCAAAAACTCATATTTCAAAACAATTCAACATTGTACAGTACGATAATTTACGAAAAATGGCTCATACGATCATGCTGCATGACTGGAACTTTATTCGTTAAGATAGATGTTTAAAAATTGATATTCAAAACGTCTTATTAACTGCAGCAATGATGGTCGGGAATAGTTTTAACGACTATGGTTATATTGAGTTGGTTATATTGAGGGGACGCTTAGTTGAAAAATTAATTAGGTATAACTTGAAACTTTATTGCTGAAATTTGAATTTTAGCCTTTTGGGGATTGCTGGGTAAAAATGACAAGGTACATTTGGATAAAATGACCCGTCCGTGGGTCCGTGCAACGCACGGAAAACCGGCTAGTAGTACATAAATAGTTGACCCGCGCCAAGTAACTAATCCAGATGACAGTGGTACGTATAAAAAATCACATTGAAAATCAGTTATAACACTATAAGCGCAAAATCTCTGCCTCGGAGCTGTGACTGTAGTTTCTTATACAATCAGTAACCAAATACCACCCTATTCATGATTGGGAACTGGCTTCACCTCTTCATTTTTGTACCGGTTATTGGTCACTTCATTGGAACTGAATCAAATCCAATTAACTGAAAGCCCTTACAAAAAATGTGGTTTGGTTACCATTTGCTTGAGAAACAGGTGTCGCAACGCCTTCAGTTGCACTGAGACAGGGATTTTGCCGCTTCAAGGGATATAATTGGTTGTCAAGGTGATTATTCGTACACCACTGGATTACTGAGACACAGTTAGAAAAATTATTCATTTAATCTCAAAAACATCAGTGGACCGAATGGACGGGTAATCCGAGCAAACCGAATGGACCCGAAGTTGGCCGGCAAAGTTCGTTCGCCTTCTGTTCCCCTAGCAAATCAAATATTACACTCAATGCACATTTATCCCCTCGCACCTGTATCAGGGAAGGTGAAGCCTGTAGTTTCGGGGGCAGTCAATGTGTTTTTGGATTTGTTAGACATCGGGAAAATATGATGAGGGACGTATAGATATGGTTAGGGATTAAAAATGGCAAATTCCACTGGAAAAATTGAACCAAGTAGAGGAGTGTGCCCAGTGCCACCCACTTTCTAAATTTAGTTTTTTGAAATCCAGATTTCTTACCAGCCCTTATATTAGCAAACAACTCCCGATTTCCCGATATAACATTTTTCATAATGACTAATGGAGTCAAGATTTTTGGATTTGTTAGCCATTGGGAAAATATGATAAGGGAAGTATAGAGATGGTTAGGGATGGGTGGGGGCGGTTCGGGCCTGAATTTCTTTCAACCATCTCTAGACGTCACTAATAATTTTTTTCCAATGTCTAAGCAAATCCAAAAATACTTGACTCTATTAGTCATTATGAAAAATGTTATATCGGGGTATCGGGAGTTGTCGGCTATCTTCGGTTTGCTCTTAATAAGGGCTAGTAAGAAATCTAGATTTTCGAAAACTGACTTTAAAAAGTGGGTGGCACTGGAGGGGCGGTGGTGGTGGATAATAACTCTAGCTGAGGGTGGCTCCTACCCTACTTGGTTCAATTTTTCCAGTGGAATTTGCCATTTGTAATTCAAACCTTCTTGAGCAAACCTACATATTCTCAGCCCAAATAGTAGAACCCATGCTTATTTATTAATTGTTACTGTGAATTCACTTTCAGGAAAGAGAGAATGGAAAGACTACACCTAAACCAAAACAGGAAATCGACGAGTTGGCTCTGGACGAGATCCTCGCAATGTGTTCAGAATACGAGAGGCAAGTCCAGCTTGAGAAGGGACCAAAGCCTCAGGTTCGGATCAAAACCAACGGCTCCCTACCTCGTGACAAGCGGTTAAACTCACCTGTTGGGGTTCAGCAGAGCTTTACTTTTGACTCGAGGTAAAACCCCATTGGCTCTTCCAAAGAATGAGACAAAAGTTTAGTTTTGGCCGTGCTAAAATTATTATAATATCATTCTTTCTGTATGAGTTGGAGTGGCGACTTTTGAAAAAGGTCGACCTATTATAATCGTACGACCATTCAACCGAAAGATTCGGTAATATATGCACATACAATAATTTGAATTGAAACGAGGTAATTTCCGACTGGTGGTACGGTAACCACCTCTTCCCGAGTTGGCAACACTGGGTGAACAGGAGAGAGTTTATTCTCATTCTGCTGATCAGGGTGGATCCCATTATTACATTCGTCTCCTGTTGTCTTGAAGAGGATTCAGGATCTCGAGTTAATAGCTAAATATGATAGGAATACAATTGCAATTAATATTGATTAACAAATCTGAAAATGAAGAATATGATTTATGGGGTGGGGAGGCTGGAGTGTGAAATTCGAGCCTTGGAAGACTAAATTAGTGTTAAATCAAGAGCTTTCCAACTACCTAGTGGTGAACCAGTTTTGCGGGTTCAAGACTGACAATTGGCCCTAATTCTAATTGCATGGCCCCAATAACCAATTGGTTGTAAGTAAAAATCACTACTTCCTTAACGTAACGATTTCCAACAGTGAAACCAAGGCATATGTTCCATGTCAAAAACTCAAAAACGCAAAAAGTAAGTGGACATTTTGGTTTGTACAACAGTTGAATGTTTGACTTCCTGCTTCTCTCCTTCGGTAGTCAAGAAGCAAAAACAAACACATTATGTTGATAGGTAGGGGTTGGCAACCATCTCAAAATAGGTTTAGGTAGCATCAGAGATTGAATTAGTGTTTAGCGTTTGAAGAAGTACCTAGGTAGGTACCTAGTTTGTATAGGTAGGGTTCATACCTAGTTTGTATAGGTAGGTAGTAGGTACTACTAATAATAACTAGGTACACTAGTAAGTTTTGAGTGTGTGTGTGTGTGTTGATGTTTCATTTTTTTGCAGCTCTCCTCGCTTACACTCATGTCAAGCGTCTAGGGCAGATCTCTTTTTGCCTCCATGCTATCAGTATTTTGCTCTTTGCGGAACAAAAAGTGGAAGCTTTGTGTTCGCGACGATTCTTGTACGATTCCTACATACTCGTATATAATTGGCCGATAATTAGTTCCAAAAAGACGAGAGAAAATTAACGAAAATTCGCTCTTTTAGTTCTCAGTTTAGTTTTAGTTATGTAGCATCGCTGGAAAAGCTCATCTTCTTAGGAATGTTTCTAGGTAATTTCATTTTTGTTAGGTAGGTACCTCCTATACCTATGTAAGTTTTCCGAGAGTTAATAATAAGTAATTCAACCGTCTCTGTGTGCTTGCTAGGATCTCTGGGTGTGATTGGGACAGTTTTTAACCACGCTCAACAGACTCAGCGTTAAAAAGGTGATGAAATAATTGTCGACCAAAAATGCTTTTTTGGTTTTGTGGCCTACGTCATTTTCCGAAATTCGACCCACAGCATTAAAAATAATTAATTAATTAATTATCAATTAATTAATTTTTTGTGATCGGTGCCGGGACTGTGGAACCTAGTCTCACTACGGAACGGGTCCGAGCAGTGACAATAATCCAGCCCTTCCCGGTTCAGTTCCACGGACCGGAAAGGTCTCGGCACAGGAAGAAACTATCGAATCGGGAGCTGACCCTATTGATTGGTGGAACATTAACCGGCAAATTTTTCCACTGCTATCCAAAGTTGCCGAGGAAAGGCTATGTGTGGTAGCTACGTCTGTCCCCTGTGAGCAACTTTTTTCCAAAGTAGGGTCAATTTTGTCGGAGAGAAGGAGCTCACTGAGTCCAAAAAAAGCTAGTATGCTAATATTTTAAAATCAAAACGAAAACTATTTGTATAGGTAAACTCGTTCATTAATGATTATTTTTTTGACGCTGGCACTGGCTTGAATAATTCTTTCCTATTGAATGAAATGTTAGTCTGAGCCCTGATTCATAGTGATCGTTATTTTATTCAACGTTCTGTACCGGGAAGGGAACTATACCGGCATTTCGGAACGGTGACTTCTATGTCACTGGAATCATTGGAACCGATCCTGAGAATTACCTGGACCGACACACCCCTAAGATGGAGGGCTATATTGTCAACAATGATACGTTACCAATGATACGCGATCAGCAGACTAGTACTGTAAGTAGCCCAGAATGCCAGAAGGCTGCGCTAGTTGTGCCTTTAGGTGGGCTCCCGGGAGACTCTCCTATACGTTTTCGCAGATTTTCGCTATAATTTCTCTCCATCCCTTCTCCGTCCTTTCACCCAGTGACCCCAATAAAGAATTCAAATGTCATCATGAATCGCAGCATGGCCTTAAGAGCGAATCAAATCGTGGATATACAATGTTTATTGATTTTCCACTTTGAATGCTCAGAATTCGAAATTTAACTTTCGTAAACTCCCTTCTGGTGTCATTATATTTTACTAATTTATCTTTTTCATTTTAGTGACGCTCAGAAGAGCGAAAAAGATGGCGATGTGGATCTCAAAGACGTGAGGAAGTCACCGCATACTTACGAGAATGTAAATTTCACCAGTGGGAGCCCTCGACCACGAATAAAAACGTTTCTAACTAAAGACAATAATCCGTAAGTTGAATACAAAAAATACGTTATTACTGAATAGAATATGACATGATAATCTAATTTATGAATCGAATAGGTTCCCTTGAGCTACTGTGTACCGAGTCTGAATTTCGTACTGCCAAGAAATTACCCCATAGATCCTGTCAGAAGGATCCAGTATTGTGAGGAGTCGTGTTTGGGAGTCCTGGGGCAATTTGTTTTGCTTTGCCCCCTTAAATCACAAATGATCTGAGATGGTTCTTATGAGAGGAGACTGCTCACACTCAGTGCCCTAAACATTTTCCAAGTACCCATCCTAACCTGCAGATTGAGACATGTGTCGCATAGAACAGGGCAGTGTACAGTGCAGTAAACTTGTAAGACTCTATGATTTTCCTAGATATCATTAATACTTCAGTTATCATGAAGTCATTTATGTGAAAGCAAAAAGTCTGGTTCCTTTAGCGTGTTAGGAACATTTGGGAGGTAACGCTTGCAATTTCTGCATGATGCCCTTATTCAACCAATCCCCAGGCAGAATAAACGATTTCAAAAGTGGGTGTGATGGGATGAGATAAATATTCCCATAGAGGGCTATTACTAGACGAATATTGGACCTTTGCATTAAAAATGTTGTAAAATGCCGGCAACCGCATATTTTTATCTCAATCCCTACACGAGATATGATTTTTAAAGTTTTTTTTTTCCCCAAGGAAACCGTGTTTTTTCCTTTTAAACTCAAATTTCTCCACTTTGCCTAATTTAATTTCAACTTTTGACCTCATTTTCGAAATCAGCGTTGAATTTCCTATAAGAATAGTGTACTTGGGGTTTAAAAAGTGCCATTCGAAGTCCTTCAAATCAGCTCAAACATAGACAATTTTGAAAAAATAAAGTTTCTGAAAATCTTTAAAACTTTACTACTCTTCCAAAAAAATCCTGGAAACTGGCAAATCTCATGAAAACTGCTTCATCTAATACTCGGTATAGTCAATTTTACTTTTACTTTGTTATTTAGGGGAGAAAATCATGTTTTAATGTTAAAAAATGTAGGGTTTTCAATGAAATCGTTGGTTTTCTCGAAAAATGACCCTCTATGAACCTACAAGTTGGTTTCTACGTATTTTTTCACGTTGAATCAAATGGTAACGCTTGCAGATATCTCCAGCAATGTTATAATTGAGTTTTACACTTTAATTAACTAGTTTTACCCCATAACACACGTACATTTAAGCGTAACAAACTAAAAATTGTGAGTTTAAGTGTGAATCTCGGTTATAACAGAGTTGGAGAGATCTACAAATATTACCATTCGATTCTGCATGGAAAAATAAGTAGAAACCGACCTCATGCTCGTAGGTTCATGGAGGTCGATTTTTCAAGAAAACCACGATTTGATGGAAAAAACCCATTCTTCAACATTAAAACATAATTTTCTCCCCTAGATAACAAAGTAAAAGTAAAATTGACTGTGCCGTTGGAAAGAGTATTAGATGAAGCATTTTCATGAGATTTTCCAGTTTCCAGGATTTTTTTTTGGATGAGTAGTAAAGTTTTAAATATTTTCAGAAATTTTATTTTTTCAAAATTGTCTATGTTTGAGCTGATTTGAAGGTTTTTGAATGGTACTTTTTAAGAACCCAAGTACACTATTCTTATAGGAAATTCAACGCTGATTTCGAAATTGAGGTCAAAAGTTGAAATTAAATGAGGCAAAGGGGAGAATATCGAGTTTAAAAGGAAAAAACACGGTTTTCTGAAAAAACTTTTAAAAAATCATATCTCCAGTACGGGTTGAGATAAAAATATGCGGTTGGCGGCGTTTGATCACATTTCTGATGCAGACTAACGCAAAACAATTGTCGTCACTTATCCGCTTCCACCCTGTATGTACTTGTATGGCAACTCACAGATAAAAAAGTAGGTACTGTTTACTGATGATTTAAAAGTTAGGGAACTCCTTAGCACTTACAAATCACGTTTAATTGGTAAAATGAATAACATGTCAAATTTTCAGTGAACACTCAGAATTTAATTTCGAGCATTTTAACTGTGGTTTTGTTGTGTTAGGACAATTTTATCGTCAGTTATATTAGTTTACTAAGGTATCTTCTTCTTTATATTAATAAAGTAAAGTGTCTGTATGTATGTGGGTACCTCCATAACTTTTGAATGGATTGACCGATTTGCGCGATTTTTTTTAATATGTCCAGCCACTTCCAGCGTAAAATATAGGCCACGTCAAAATTGCGCAACGCCTGCTCAGTGAGGGGTGGGGGTAGAAAAACTGGAAAATCCGTGTGTGGTTTCAAACGAAAGTTCACGACTAGGGTGTTTCAATTCCAGCTACCATAAACAAAAATTAAGTGAGGGGTGGTTGTGGAGGGTAGAAAAACTGAAAAATCCATGTATGGGGTCAAACGAAATTCTGCGACTAGGGGGATCCAATTCCAGCTACCCATCGCATCTACACATTCCACAGAGAGTGAGCGAAGCGAGGAACATCCCCTGCACATTTAAACCAATCATTCTACGTGTCCCACTCAAGAGTAAAAACCATCAGATCAATTCAGCCATACCGAGCGAGAGAAGCAAGCGAGAAAACTAGGCTAGTTATTCAATCTTTAATGAGATGAGTGGCTGTATGAGTTGTTTTGCTCAGTGGCTTTTTCCAGTGTTTTGAAGGAACTGATGCATTTGTCTCGTATAAGAATGAAATAATAAGGCATGAGATAACGTACATCTCACCGTAAAATATGAATCAGCTTGAACTGTGCTAAGATAGTTAGAGATGATTCACGATGACGAAAAAATAACGAATATCTTTTAGTAATTACTCACAGGACCCAGAACTTCAGTTTGACGTAGGGGTGTAAAAAAATCAATGTTAGAATAAATTAAATAGATTTTTGGAAAATCGAAAGAATCGATTTTTGGGGAGAAACATCGATTAATAATCGGACTTCATGGGTGGTACTGTTTCAAGCCACATTTTACATTTTATCGTAAATCCTCACGATTTGTCGAAGAAACGAGATGTAAAACTCATGATCGAACGAGATGACGCGAAGTTTATCCAACTCCTAAACTAATGGATAAATACTAATGGTACAAGGTGTTACAAATTTATCCTTGTAATGAAAATCGTTACCTTAGCACGTCTTACGTACTTTCTAGACCAAGCAGGCTCTTGGCGAGATACCTATGTTGTGATTATCTAGCTGTATTCTATGCGTATTCTGCTGTGCGAATGATGGTTGAAAAGATGTAATAATAATAATGAAACTAAAGAAAACGCTTGCATACGAGTCTGCAACGCATTGGGACATTTTCATGTGTTTACCTATGAATGGTCAACGTCATTTCTGATGGTCATAATCATCGTTGTGGCCACTTGGGACAATTTTTTTCGTGACGATTTTTTTGTTATGTGCCATATGAAAGACATGAAAATGTCAAAAAGTACTTGTCTTAATCGAATGGAAGAACTAAAATTGATCTATTAGGTATATTTCTATATTTTTCTCGTTCCAACTAGGAAGCTAGATTAATAAAATAATTTGCTCTTTTCCAAGTTTTAGAATGGTACAATTTTTTAAAATAAATTGTAGGTATACCCATTACCATATATTTTAATTTTTTACAGTTTCATTTTTGAAGTCCCTTTTTATTCACCTTGCCCTATTTGCCTAGACAGTACTGATGTTACTGTACTAGGCATACCATGGTTCATTGGTTCATCTATTGGCAACACCATGAAGTGCTCTTCAGAAATACTCAAAAAATCAAATTGAGCACTTAGAATTACCAACTTAGATCAAATTGAGTTTAATAACAGAAATGTTATTAAAGAGGTTTTAAATTTCAAACGATTTGAATCGATTTTTTGTCCAAAAAATCGATTAAATTGAAAAGTGGAAAAATCGATTTTTTTTTCACACGTTTGACGTAGTTTCTTAGCTCTGTCATTTCTAAAACAACCAGCTTGATATCTGTTTTGTTTTTAATGGATCGATCCTTTCTTTTTAATTTGTCTATCCTTGTATAATTGCAATGTTTTTCTTGTCGAATGCTGTTTCATTTCAAATGAAGTTGTTTAGCATTTTCATACTTGTTGTATTTAGGCTAGGTAGCTTCCTGTTGTATATTTTTCTTGTCATGCTAAGTTTTTTATTTTCTTATTATGATTCTTTTCTATTTCACAGGAGGGAGCTAAGTCATGAATCGAATACGAATAAAATACCCCTCGTCTTAGACTTCGAAGTGTCCGCTCAATCGAAAAATTGTACAGCCAACCACACGTATAGCAACCTCCAATTTCTGAATGGCTGCCGAACTAATTCAGTTCATAGTAACTCCGACGCCAGCGAAAGGCGTGACAGCAAAGGGGAGAGTCGAGAAGATCTGAGGTCTTCACTGTCTGACGTTCATGCGAAGATGAAGTACGCGTTTCTTGGACTCGATGAGAAGAAAGGTATGCATTGAGTGTTGTTCCTTCGTTAGTCTTAATATTAGTCTCATTTCACGGTCTAGAATAATTTTTCTTGGGTGGGACACCCCTGCCTAGTGTGACGTCACCAGTTCAGGAAACATTGAAAAATCATACTTTGAAAATTACTCACTGTAGGAGAGTGCCGATGGTGTCAAATTTCTTAGAGTTGAATTTACATTCATTTAAAAATATAAAATGAAAACTTGGTTAACTTCATTGAGGTTATTTAAAAAAGAGCTAAAAAATCGTTCAGGAGGAAATTCACAGTTGTATTATCGCCAGCCAGTCACGTTTTACCTCCCCCCATTTTAGGGTATACTTAAATTTCCCATCGTTTTGAAGGAAATTATGCTAGGGTCATTATATTTTTCTACTTAAATTTTTAGTATACACCTGCAAACATCCTGCATCTTCACCAACAAACACCTGTTTTTTCCGTTTTGGGGGGGGGGGGGCATAACTTGGAACCATTTTTATCACCAAAGTTCTTGGAAAAAACAAGAAATAGCTTTTTAGGAAGAATAATGGCTACGGAAAATTCCGAGACCTTTAATACGTGGTATGTCCTTGAAGTTTCTTTTAAGAATTGGGTACGAGTTGTATATGCGATCTCAGTTCTACCTGCGATCGATCGACGCGACACGTTTTCTGGAGTCAGTATGCGATCTCACTTGGAAAATCGATAACTTGCTTAACGAAATGGGGGAAAAGGGGCAATCTTATCTTTCTCTCCGATCAACCGTCTGTCCAACATGCCCCCGGCTCCATTTACTTTTATATCATAACGCGCTTTTACGTGCCTCCTCAAGATTCTATGGTATTATATATATGCCTCTAAGGATTCAAGGAGAAGTATTTCACTGAATGACTGGACACCGGATACTGACTAGACACTTATACTTTAATAGATACAACTTCCGTATTGGAGTCGTATGGAGGGGGAGCTAGCCGTGGGGAGACAGCCGGCGCAGTGTTGCCGCGTTGGTGCTGGCACTGCGGTGAGCTACATTGTTTCCTGTATAGTTTTGTGTTATATTTTGGTTGTTTATACTAGTATTCAGGCGGGACATTAATCTAATTACTGTAACACAATACGTTCAACTCAAATCAAGTTCGGCTATGCGTCCTTGTGTTGTTTGTGGCGATGTGGCAACCATGTGAAGCGCTCCTCGCTCTCATTGGTCAACCAGGCACTTCTCCCTCTTACTCTAACGCCAGAACACCCCACCGCCCAATACAGAAATTATATCTATTCTAGTATACTGGCCTTCTGAAAAGAGGAGGAACCGAGAGATAAGGAAAGTGAATGGCCGAACTTTTGCGTGTTGAGATCGCATCCAGATCTTTGAGATCGCATATTCGAGGTTGAAAGTGCGCTGAGATCGCATATACAACTGGTACCAAGAATCGCTAACTAAATAATTTTTCGGTTCCAACTTTGGATTGAGATCAGAGCTATTGAGATGGAATTGGTTTTCATTCAACACGAAATTGAAAACTCTTCAGGTTTTCTTTTGGAGAGAAACTTGTATTGAGCTGAGATTAGCTCTGTAAATAGCTCAAACAAGGGGTTTTTTGGTAGAAGGAGGGGGGGATTTATAATGAAGCGAAGTTCGTAATCTGCAGCAGAGCAGCTATTCCGAGACCAGCCCCATCCATCCCGATTCCAGCTTCATTCACCTAGTTAGTTCATACAGGGTGCAGCAGTGAGGACGGACGGTTTTAGAAAAATCATAAAATAGTTAATTTTTACTCAAAAACAAATTTATTGATGCAATCAGGTTCACAAGGAAATAGCATTTGAGACAGTCAAGTGTGTAACATCACATCAGGCATGTGGTGGCCGAAATTGTTGATGCAGTGCTGGAGGCGTTCTTGGGCGTTCTCTCCAACATAGCTCTCTCAACTTGGGCGACTTCCACGCGAATGGCGTCCTTCAATTCGTCCAGATTTCGGGGCTTGTTCTTGTATACTCTAGCCTTGAGGTGTCTCCATAAGAAAAAATCGCATATGGATAAATCTGGGGACCGAGGAGGCCAATGAACATCGCCAAACCTGGAAATAAGGCGACCAGGGAAGAGAGGGCGAATAACGTCCATTGATGCTCTGGCTGTGTGGGCGGTCGCCCCATCCTGCTGGAACCACACACGTCAGGTTGGAACATGTCACCTTCGTAATTCAGGTAAAAAGAAGTTGCTGATCATTTCGACGTAGCACTATGTTGGAGAGAGTCTACGTAAACTTCCAAGAACGCCTTTAGCTCTGCATCAACAATTTCGGCCACCACATGCCTGATGTGATTTTTCACACTTGACTGTCTCAAATGCTATTTCCTTGCGAACCTGATTGCACCAATAAATTTGTTTTTGAGTAAAAATTAACTATTTTATGATTTTTTTAAAACCGTTCGTCCTCACTGCCGCACCCTGTACAAGTTCTTAAGAAATTTCATTGGCTAGCGGGAGAGAGGCAAGAAAAGAATTCGTCTAGGAATATATGGTGATGTGGATAGACAATGTTGTGTCCTTTGCAGAGAGTGCCCCAGGAAGCCTTCGGGTAACATTCACAGTCTTTGTAAAGTCCCTACTTTAAGGTTGGGCATACCTTGAGAGTATTGTGGAGGATACTGCCTACCATCTCTGGTGGGTTCAATAGGACGAAAACACAATCTGAAGACATTGCCTATGAAACTAAGAAGCTCGGTAATCGAGGTGTTTGTTCCTTCAGCTGCAGTCAGTTTCAAACTCTTACTTCAAGGAGGCCCCACAACCATTTTAGCCCTCACAATCTCAACGGTTCAGGGCACATTATTCAATGATCAAGTCACTCAAGAACATGAGACGTTCGCGAACAGTCAAGTTGAGACACGAGACTTTAGACCTGACTTGCTCTTTAGTTCGACTACCTACTGCGTGACATTCCCAGCGCTCCAGTCGCCATGACATATTACACAGATCAGTTTTCTGATAGATTAGTGGTCTGGATGCTCACTACGCTCGCATCTCAAAAATACATTATGTCAAGTAGTCAATCCCTTATCAAGAATTTAGATTAGTTGGTCAGGGTCTAGAGTCTAGTGTCTCAAATTGATTGTTCGCGAACGTCTCGTCTCGAGAACAGTTAGCTATGGCAGTCATGGCTCTGGAACCTCTGACAAGGTGATCCATATAATATCATATTAACACGATTCTCATAATGAATAGTCTAAATTAGAGTGAGCATATTAGCCTGAACGACAGGAAAATTTGATTTTTGGGAGAAGTATGATCATTATTAAAATAGTTGTTTCGACCCAAGAGATTCATATGGTGTGATAAATATGACTGCTGGCAGTAATCTCGATCATGTTGTGGATAAGACGACGAACTTGAAGGAAGAGGCAAAGTGCGAGTTTTGCAATCTGCCTAAATATTTTTTGTAACCCCCGAAGTAGGGGAGTTAAAATATTAATAAGATATGGGTTCTCTAATGTTGATTACAGCATACACAATTTCATTGAACATCAATCACCTCATCATCTTTTACTAGAACCAAAATTCTAACAGTAACACAAACACGAATATCACTAACCTTTAAGGTTCATCTTTAGGACAATTTAATTTTTCTTTTTGTTTTGGATTTATGAATTCCCAAAAACTTAGTTCTCAAGCTGCAGGATCACATTTAGTTTATATACCATAGTTTAATATTCGTGCACTAACGGAAAGTTGTGAAATAATTTTGGGGGAACAAAAATTATATATTATACCACTTGTACTTACATTGTATAAAAAACGACTTGGGACAACAGTTTCACTGATCTGTCTTGTGCATGTTACTAAGGTTTCATATCATACATAAGAACGATCAAAAGTTTATTTGGTTACCATTATTATTAAAATTTAAATTAATATAATAATTTTTTTCATAATTGTGAGCCAGTTTTAGGGCGGAATTCATAGACAAAGCCTGTGTGTGTGTGTGTTTTTTTAACTTTTCCTCCTGCTTGTACTCCCTAACAGGAGGGAATTTATTCTCACCTGCTCCCTGCCCAGATTACAGGTGGCTAATGCGTACATTATACAATTTCAACTTATAAAGTTTAGTACTTGAATATTTAAGATATTAAAAAAAAAAAAAAAACTTTCTCTGAACTAATTAAAAGCGAAATAATAATAGTTACAATAATTTATACCTAAGTATATACATGAAAGACGAATTAAGCATATAAAGAACCTTCTTAAATTAAATCAAAATCAAGTTCATTTATGAAATGTTCAAAATCCTTCGTATATTTTGTCACCAAAATACTTGGATCTGGAGGCCATATGTCACCTTGAAGCACCGCCCGCCGCATCAGTCGAGCTCGCTGGTGTGTGTGTGTGTACACTCACTCTCACCGAAATGGCTCTTGGGTGATTCGAAATCACGTATTGCATATTTTACGTTTCAGAAGACAGCGTTGACAGTATATCATCGCCTAGTTCGGCAGGTGCTGAGCCATCTCACACTCCGACCAAAGACTCTTCCGCTCGAAAACATTCGTCCCCGCCTTCATGGACCAACCCTCGTCTCGAGTTGGACTCCTTTCCAGACTACGAAATCCTCAACGGCCACGAAGACGTTCTCAGCTGTTCGGACTCAAACGAGAACAGCTACCACCGCGGTTCCAGGAGCCGCGTTGAGAACGGTTCGCGAACACCTACCACTCTAGCGATTGATGAGGAGTATAATCAGTCGCCAGACGTTATTATGGCATTGAGAGAAGAGAGGGACCTTCTGCTTAAGAAGCAAACTACCCTGAAAGCGAAAGTGTCTGAACTTGAACTTCAAGAACAAGAGCTGATACGAGAGGTTTTTATCCATATTCACACGTATATTAACTAGATTAATGACTTCACTATCCTTGTGAAGTATGTTAAGTCAAACTAGGTGCTTTGGTAGTTTGGTCTTTGTCTTATACTGTGGTGGTTAGGCTGAGGCCAGGATACGATTGCATAAAAGATAATAGAAGTTTACACAAGTTTCATAACTTGGTAAGCTTTGTGAGAGTTTAAGTAAATTTAAGTAAGCTTAATGTTCTTTAAAGTCAAAATTACCATTTAATGTTTTGTATTTCACAGCTTCTTGAAAAATTTTAATACCCCGACAGATTGTTTGTGAAAATTCTTTGTTCCCAGCCATAACTATGCTAAATTACTTGCGGATCTTAATGAAATCTCCAGGCTTAACAATTAATTAACACCTAGACCTCTTATAAACTTTATCACCTCTGGATCTATGCAGTAACCTGCAAAATACATGACTCCACAATATATTTAGATTTTTTAAATATTTTTTTTTTCTTGGTAAATAATAGTCGGCAGTTGAAGAAGCCCTCGTCGCCGGTGAAATCGCTGCTCAAGACGAAAAGTTGAAACAAGATGAGAAAAGGATGAAGCTTCTCAAAGACAGAGCGAAGGCGTGCGATGAGGAAATGGCAAAGTGCCTGGCACAACAAGAGGAGAGTCAAGACCATTTCAAAATGGTCAGCGACAAACACAACTCAATAATTGACACGTAAGTTGGTGAACGACGTTCATAATATTGTTTTGCGTGTTAGAAACACTAGCACACTGTTTCGAACATAAACTGTTACTTAAACCTTGTGCCGTAGTCAGTCTTCTATGATTTACGTCTTGATGAATCCGTGACCTTAAATAGGATGTGAAATGTTTCGGGTTTCTAGAGGGTTGGTCAATGAAAAGTCTATATTCTAGGCCGACGTTTCGAAATATTTATATTTCATCTTCAGGTCTTGGAAAACTGTATTTGGACGCTTATTTCATATCCTCGTCGTAGAGCTTTAGTAGGTAGATATCTACTTGAACAACATCTTTGGCTATACTGAGAAAAAACTTTGGGGTATACTGAGAAAACATTATTTAAGTTATACTGAACAGAGACTAAAATTGAAGTTATAAGAGGTGTATAACAGCAACGTGGACGAAAAAACGTCCACGAGGATACGACGAGGATATGAAATAAGCATCCAAATACAGTTTTCCAAGTCCTGAAGATGAAATATAAATATTTCGAAACGTCGGCCTAGAATACAGACTTTTCATTGACCAACCCTCGAGAAACCCGAAACATTTTACATTTAACTCAATGGTCGAAAAAACCCAGCCAGCCTGCTGGCTTGGATGATTTTACTGGATTGGTATACAATTTATTATGATGGGAACTTGATATCTAGGATTTTTTTTTAGGTTGGAACGACAGATTCGGATTTGTCGAGACGAATCACTCACTAACGAGTTGAGGATATCGCTTAAAGAACAGTATGAGCTCCTTGATGCTGAACGGAAGGTTTGTTAGATTTGTTTTCCAGTAGCTCGTATCGATATAAATACTTGATATGTAAATTTGATCAATTAGAGTTATACCACTTTCAAGAATAAAGGAGGTACAATATGTTGAACACAGAACTACTCTTACTGCTATTGGAAAAAACTAGTAACTATTTCTATTATTTGACTGCATCCGAGTGATGAATAATGATGTATTATTTGTTTGTTAACTTCGTGCAATGAATCCAATGGATTTAGGTATTCGTTATTTAATCAACTGCATTCGCAATAAATAATTATGAAATGAGTTAGGTATTTCTGATTATCTAATCATTATTATAATCATTTACTGTGGCCAACACTGGCCTGGAAGCAACATATTGTAGTTGAAAAATACTTTTTCTGACAAAAATCATTTACAGCTCACTATTACTTGCTCTCAAACCTCATGTCGTATATCTTAATGCTCTTACCTGACCATCTATGTTCTCTCTGTCCATCGCCAGTCCCATGAACTGCTTGAGTTTCAACTCTTGGAAGAGGAAGCTGGTTGGTTGTCGAAGAGAGAAGACCTGCAAAAAGAGTTGAATGACGCGACGGAGAAGTACGAAGCGCGGAAAACAAAACTGGCTGGACTGAAGAAGAACTCCAACGGGCTCACGAGTAATCAGCTGGAACTCGAAAGGATCAACCATCTGAAAATGATTGAAGAGGTTCGTTGGCACGAACGATCCATTATTTTTTATTTTATATATTTTTTTATTAAGGTTTAAGACGCATCTCAACCAGAAGGGTCATTAGCGGCATTGAACAAGGTGTCTAAAGGGACACTGGAAGTGGCACGATTCTAAGGGGAGCCATGTTGCCATCCTTGACTAAAAAGGAGCGCCATCATGGACTCCACTGGCAAATCGGAGGGGAAAAAAATGAGGGGTTCAGTGATGACCACTGTTTAGCCCCCAAAGTGGATAAAAAAATCCCAAAAATAAAATAATACAACTAAGACTAGATGTAAAATAGGCTAATAACTATATACTTACTACTATATACAATCAGCAAAGTGAAATAAAACTACGACTAGATGTATATAAATATATCACAGATCAGATATCACAGTTCTTAGTAGAGCTCAGTGGCTATCAGGTACCTACAACAGGGATCGAATCTTTTCTAATAATTATAATATTAAATTATAATTATTTTGTCTAATAATAATAAAAATAATAATTATTTTTTTTTTTAATTAGAATTTAAGCTGCACTTCATCTAGGAGGTTCATTAGAGGTGGTAGAATCGAAGGGAAATTGCAAGAGCAAGATTCTTATGAATGAATGGTATATTTGCGAAAAATCAGAAATTTGTGACAATCATCAATTAAATGAACAGTACAACATAATTACTATGCACTTAGCTAAGATGAGCTATGTTGACCCTCCATCTCTAAATGGATTGCCATCATAGACTCCACTGGCAGAACAGAGAGGGAAAAATTATAATAACAGTAATATCCCCAGAGCAAGTCATACAGGGATACTGCAAAGGCCATTTTTTAATCCCTACAGCAGATAAAAATCAAAAACCAAAACTAAGACAAGATAATTAGGTACATACCTATGTATTACTGATATACTATCTGCAATACAACTATGTGAAATAAGACTATGACTATGTAGATGCATGTTATACATCAATCACACACTACAGATTTCAAATTTTTCAGTAGATCCCAGTGACACAGGTTCGACGGTAGGGACTGGACCTTGTCTGGGACAGACAGAAGTCAACCCACTGATGGTGTCCAAGTTGGACTCGGGCGGTCCATAAGAGCTGGGCATCCAGATAGTGGCTGATGGACAGATCACTCCGCACCTCCCACGCTGACCATCTGCCTCTGTGTAAAGCAGGTGTCTGCGGCCAGTAGCTACCCGAATGTCCACTATTTAGTCCCTCCTTGGAATTTGGTTCATGAAAGGGCCAACCAGGCACAGGTCTTGCAGGACACCGCACAAACCAGTAACCTAACCCTGCCATTGTTCATTCCAGATGAAATTGACTCCATTTTGCATTTAGAAGATCTAATCTTAAATGAGCATAGGAGAATTTCAGTGGCTATCCAGACAAGGTCCGGGGAGCGACGTCGTGATTCGTTACATTTCAGTACGTTATGAATGTTTTCGCGTACTCCTCGTCAGCTTTAATTGTGTGATTGACTGCATTTTTCGAAGGTTGACCGATATTTCTGATATTAGGTACCTACTTTTTATCATTCCATTCATTCCATTTTATCATTCCTTCCATCATTTTCCCGTTTCATCCTTCACTGTGCTTAACAACGAACTATTTTTTAGGGATGGGAAATCAGGAAGTTACACTATCTCTTGCAACAATTGGTTGTAGGTGAAAAAAAGCGTGACATTTTTTGCTGTCGGTGGAAAATTGGAATTTTCACACCCAGAGCTAAGAAATATCCATGTAATAAAATCAACGCACATTATTAAAATCTTAATTTGAATTCAAACTTTAACAAATCGCTTCAGGTCAAATTGACAGACCATAAAACATTAAGTAAAAAGTCACGCAGCATGATTGACATGCGAATTTTTGTAAATCATCGTATTACATTTAGGTTAAATTGTTTTGAAATTTGAGCACTCTGAGGGCAATGAATTAAAAATATATTTTTTATGGCAAAAATATTTTTCTAAATAATGGTCTGCTATTCAACTAATGATTTCAGGTGTCTAGTTTTTTCTGCTGTTTTAATTGATTTTTTCACGTAATATTGAAATTCTAAGGCAATTTTATCTGTACAATTATGTGCATAAATTGTTGAATGTTCTAGTTTATAGTTGATGAACTTTATTGGAGTAATATTCCGCTAATCAATATAAATTCAACAATTTTTAGCCGTTCTTGCCATATTTGGTGCTTTTTAAGCTCTTTTTCTGAAATTTGGCCAATTTAAAGTGCTAAAAATGTGCTGTCCAACGAACTAATCCTTTCCTATGAAATACTTGATTTTTGGCGAAAGAACGGATTTTTTATATTAATCCTAAGGAGAGTTACCGTTTGGAATTACATACACACACACATACAACCAAAAGTCCCAGTCATGCGGCATGATCGTATGAGCGAATTTTTATAAATTATCGTATTGAACTTATGTTGAAATTCTTTTGAAATTCGAGCACCTTGAGCACTCGCTAAAAGCTGTAAAAGCGTAAAAAAGGATTTGTAGGGGGTCCCCGCCCCCTTCCTCCCATTTTTTAAATTTTGAAGCCATCTAAATAGCTCAATTTTTTTTTTAAATTCGTGAAAATTACAACAAATAGTATTTGATTTATATATTTTTTGTCAGGGAAATCTGAAGTTCGGTCAGGGAAATTTCAAATTTCCATTTATGGAACTACTTACTACCACCCTGTTTATGGAACTACTTACCCGACCTTTCCATGAGTTACGCAACGGGATTCCTGCGCTTTTCGTGGGAAGCGCGGGTCGTTGGCGTTGGAGTGGGACGAAAGAGTTGGGAGGCGAAGTGTTTGCTCATAGGTCTGTTGACACCAAGCGATAAGCTATCATTCTCGTATTATAACTGACTGGTCACACATATCGCGTGTTTCAGGGGCGAACTCGCTTGAAAGAGATCAATGAAGAATTGGAAAAATTGGCCGATCATTCACCTGATTATGGAAGGCGAATAAATGAGGTGAGTGGATTCAACACATTTCCCCAATAATGTGCGCTAGTTCAATTATTATTAACGTTTAATAGATTTTCATTTCTATTTTAGTCTGAATTTAATTCAATCATTCCATACAAAGTTTTGGTACTTTTTCTGTTTCATTGTATCTATGCCAAATATTTTTTCAATGTTTTAATTTACTTTACATAAACCTAATTACGCAGATGTGAAGAATTACTATTCTAAAAAAGTGTTACCTATACCGTATATTGATATCATCTAATTGGTCAAATTTCAAAAAATGTGCTTACAAAATCACTGAAAATGGCTAAGAATCGTTAAATTGATATTTTTTTAGTATAAGATTGGTCAAATAAAGTTTATCAACTATGAAATAAAACATTCAAAAATTTATGTACGAAATTATGCTAAAAACTTGAACTCCATTAATTTTGTTTTAAAAAATCTATAAAATTGCAAAAAATAGCCTAAAATCCAAAATCTCTTTTTGAATAGAAGAGTATCATTTAGAATACTTTTTTTTCCCCTGAAATTAATAGCTAACATTTTCTTTTCACTCATAAATCTCCAATTTCTATACAACTTGTAATATACAAAAAAAGACACTTTTTCATTTATTTTTGGCTCATAGCACCCATGAGAGTGGAGCTATCGAGCTGGCGAGAAGTTAGGACCAACTAGACCCCAAATGGAGTCTATGTGCGAAAGAACAGATTTTTTAAGTCAATTCTAAGGCCTTTTATGGCCCGAACGGCGGACGGGCATTTCAAATTGGAATTTACGCACCTTGAAACGTAAAGTGACAAAGTTTGAGGGGGGGTTATAAAAATTTTTTGCTATACGATCACATAGGCTTATTATTGGAAATAATAAACCAAAACTGGTGGCGGAATCAGCGGATTATTTCATTATTTCCTGCAGGGGTGTGGGAAGTGAAGAAATGTCCTTTTATTCCTTACTTCCCCTGTAAGGGAGCGTCAATTTATTATTGTGTACCGGTTTCGGTCTGAACACAGACCATCTTCAGCAAGAAAAAATGAAAAAACTCCGAGCATCCTAGGAGCAAACAAAACAGGCATAAACGTCAACAATAACACGAGAGAGAAAACTATTATTAAGACTAACAACTAATACTCGTATAAGGAACAAACATACCTTCAGGAAAATCAATGTTTGTGAAACCATCCAACAGAAAAGAAAACTTGAAACTTATGAGGGAGTGGCAAAAGGTGCAGCAAGCCTCGCGTCTGGAAATAAAGTATGCACATGAAATAGTAACATTGGGGGCACAACAACTACCAGAAATGAAAAGGGGAAGGGGAAACTACTAATAATGCTAAGAATTGTGGTGAAAACCACCCCCTCTTTTCAACAGCCCTTTTCAGGGCTACCAAAAAGAGGTAGACACAACACAAAAATATTTATAAGACGTCGAGTTATAACTCCGTCAAACAAAATATTTCACCAGAGAGAAAATACGAAATTCTCTCTCAAAAGTGAAATATTAACTAATAACATACAAGGCGACCTCCCTAGACACTTACTGGGCGAGAGAGATGCGACAAGTATCTCGAACCAAGTCGCCTTGAACGAGAAAACTCAAACAGAAAATCAAACGTCCTCTAAAACTAGCAAGGACAATTCAAACAAGCCTACTCGCCAATCAGAAACACTGATTACACGAGAGACAATAGGCGAACCAACCAAGAGGCGGCAAGCAACCACCTCTGGTCCAGCAGCCACCCCGGGGACCCCGTCTGAACAACGGACGCAGGGAAAACACCCGAGGTCCCCGTCTAAACTCAAGGTCGTCGGCTCCGCGACGGACGCTCGTGAGCCACCCCCGGGGACCCCGTCGCAGCGACGGACGTGGGGAAAGCACCCCGGAGGACCAACTAAGCTATCATACTCGCAGATACTGAGAAAACAATGTGCGAGCCAATGAGATTACACAGTTGAATTAACGAAATTAAGCGGACCAATCAGGAGGCGGCAGGAGGCGGCCACCTCCCTATAATTACCCCGCTCGGAGCCCTCCGAATTCATTCCACTCTCCGCTCTCGACGACTACACCTCGAAGTACGAAGATTTCTACACGCTCTACGCTGACGAACCTTCTGCTCCCGAGTTCATCTCAAGAACGGCTTCCTACTGCTTTCTACAAGGCCTACCTTCTCTCCACACAGATCTCGCATTGGCAGCTACGAGTCCAGTGATTATTCATCCTGCTCATTGCCCAACGTAGTTCTTCTGTCAGGACGCCACCCGGTACATCTATTGATATTCTCATTAGATCGTACGCCCGCTGGGACGTTCCGAGACGTGTCGCCCGGGTTTCGTAGCACTAGGCTCATCACCGACCGCTGTGGGCACGCCGGTAAATTACTCAGCTCATACGCTCTAATTTACCGTCCAAGGAAGTCTTTTTCAAGACTACAAGGTAGGACCCTGACATCCGAGCAAAGGAAAGAAGCTCTGTCAAGCGAGTCCACCTTCCAAACCCTCTATTTCTATACATAGAGGTATCGAAAACGAGTTAATAAACTCGGATATTTCGATGGAGCGCCGCCCGTCCTATTTCCTCATGCAAGGGGAGGCGGAACACGGCGCGGCCGGGCCTCTTAGCCCACGCAGCGCTACCTACCCGCTGCTCGGCCAGTCCGCTGTTCCTAGCGACGGCTCAAGGCTCGATCCTCGCGACGAGATCGCCTTCTCACCTAACGTATTCACGAAGGAAACGTTAGATCAAGCCTCACCTACACAAAAGTTCGAGGATACCTTTCAGACCCGCTCTGAAGTCAATCATTATGATTCGACAAAGATTTCCGAATATCCACGATATTCTACACAAGGCTACCCGGCCGATCCGAGTGTCAAATACACTCCAAATGTACAAAAAACAAAGGATACTTTTCAGTACCTCAACCAAGCTCAACATATTCCTCCTACAGATATAAAGCTTAGGCCGGAATATTACAAAACGGCTCAGTACCAAACTGATCGAACCCAGCACCCACTATGCGAGCCCAGTGCTCCACGCGGCTGCGACACGAACTATCCCTCAGTTCATCCCGCCAAGCAAGCTGACCTTGGCAATTTCGCTCACATTCCTTACCGGAATATCTCAGGGACTAACCCGCATAATCAGAATATAAATGTCCCACTTGGTCTACCTACACCAAGTAAAACATATATAAATCCACTACAAATGGTGACCCCGCCTTTGAACAGGCTTAACACGGAGCATTTCGTTCCCTCTTATGAAGCTAGTGGATTTCAGGGAACCACTGCGGGCGTGCGACCCCCGCCGGGCCTCTACGCCCCACATCTCACTCAACAACCCTCTACACAAAGTGGCTTTCGAGCACTTTTAGAGGAAATGGGAGATTATCAAAGACCAATCTTCCAAAAGAAGAATATCGATCGTGCACTCGCCGAGTTCGATCAATACTGCGTGCGAAAACACCTGAGAACGCAGAACGAATGCTTCTCAGCTATATACAAGTGGGTACCAGAAGAAATGAGGGAAGCTATCGACTCAGCTTACCTCACGGCACCCCACGCACCTTATGAAGAGGCCAAACAGCGCCTACAGCGAGAATACGGGTTGTCCTTACAGGACAGGCTCCTCGCACTCGAGGACCCCGCATCTCTCGCCAAAAAACCCAGCACCAAGTACCACGAAATGTACTCTAAAGCTGTTGGGTACTTCTCAGAGGCTCTGATCACTCAAAAGTGGATCGAAACTCTACCTATCGAAGCACGAGGTATGGTCGCAGCTCAGCCTACCACGACCGCCCGGCTCGACCTAGCTGATACGCTACACGCGTACAAAACAGAGAACCCCTCTCTCAACATACGAGGAGTAGAATCTACTCCGAAACCCATGAAAACAAAGGCTGGTTTCAAAAAGGCCCTCTCACAACAAGCTGAGTTCAAACCCCAACCAGTAGAGAGTAAGCCTCACAAACCGACGGCCTATGTCTGTCGAAACCACGCACATTTCGGTAGTGAAACTCGCAAATGTGCAGACCCAGAACACTGCACTTGGAAGGCAAACACTGCCTCCAAAACTAGCAAAAAGGCAGCGCCTATAAGCCAGCCTAAAACCTGGGTTTCAAACGAAAATACTCAGAGATCGGTACAAGAAAGTACCGTTCCAACCTCCGACGTAGAGAGTTCGGAAAACGAATAACTGCCAGTGTATCTGAGCCTATACACCGGCAGTCTAATGAGTATAAAAGGCTTTTTTTCAAGTGCAAACTAAATGGCACTGAATTTCTCATCGACACGGGAGCAGAAGTGAACATTCTGCCCCACAATGTCACCAAAAAATTGGGCTTAAAAATTCGTAAGTCCAACGTAAAGCTCACAGCAGCTAACGGAGCCCCTATAGACACACTAGGGCGTGCTGACACGACAATTAACATCGGCCTCGGAGACATGACCACCGATTTTATGATCACAAAAGTTGATCTAGCGATCCTCGGTATACCATTCCTCGAGTCTTGGGATATCGGAATACGGGTCAAACACAAATACATCTATAAAGATAAAATAAAAAGCTATGCCGATCAAAAAATAGCTGCAGTCATGAACAAAAAATTCACTGACGAACAAATAGCAGCTACTATCCCTCATCGTGACAACAGCCCTCAACCAGAGGACGTGCAAATCACGGAGGACGAAAACATTCGCTCTATCATTGAAAAATACAATGATAAAATGAGCAAACTTCAAGGAAAGTGGAAAAACAACGGGGTTTACCACCGTATAACCACGGAAGGAACACCAGTACACTTCCGAGCAAGACCCATGGCGGGCGAAAAACGGGCTCAAGTCAAAAGTACTTTTGACAAAATGCTTTCCGAAGGCATAATTGCACCATCAGATTCCGAATGGGCATCCCCGTTACACTGTGTGCCAAAAAAAGACGGGTCATGGAGGATCACCGGCGACTACCGTTTCCTGAACGCGAAAACGAAGAAAGACGCCTACCCTCCTCCTCACATTCGCTCTTTCCAAGCGAATTTACATGATACACAAATCTATTCGACAATAGATTTAAAATCGGCATATTACCATATTCCGATGCACCCAGATGACGCTCATAAAACTGCAATTATTACACCTTTCGGTCTTTATGAGTTTAAGAAAATGAGCATGGGTTTGGCCGGAGCGGCTCAAACATGGCAAAGATACATGGACAGCATCATGCGAAAATTTGATTTCGCATTTGTATACCTAGATGACATACTGGTGGCTTCTAAAAATTATAAAGAACACATGAACCACCTCAAACAAATTTTTGACAAGCTAGGGGAACACGGACTTCGAGTAGGTTTTGATAAATGCATTTTTTCAAAACCTACCGTCGATTTCCTAGGTTTCACTATCTCGAAAGAAGGGATAATTCCTAAACGAGATAAAATAGAAGCCATAGAACAATTTCCTAGGCCAATAGACGTACGAAGTCTACGCAGATTCCTAGGTATGTGTGGTTTCTACCGAGCTTGCTCAAGTAAATTCGCTCACACGGCACAACCTCTGTATGACTCCATTCAGTCAAACAAAAAAAATGACAAAACACCTATCGAATGGACATCAGAGAGAGAAAAAGCTTTCAACAGCTTAAAACAAGCAATGATTAAAGCTACATTGCATAATATCGCTCATCCACACCCTACAGCAGAGTGGAGAATAGTCTGCGACGCATCCGACACACACATCGGAGCGGCACTGGAGCAGGAAATTACAGACAAACACGGCTCGAAATCTTACCAACCATTGGGATTTTTCAGTAAAGAAATTCCGGAACAATGGAAGAATAAAGCATCATTCGACAAAGAGATGTTCGCCGTTTACCAAGCTTGCATTCACTGGCACAATGACTTGGACGGCCGATCTTTTCATATTTGTTCAGATCACAAGCCTCTGCTAGGCACGATGCTTAAGAAAAATGCACATTTTTCTAAAATGAGATTAAGATGGATAACATACATCTCTCAAATGACGAGTGACATTCGTCATATACCCGGAGAGAACAACGTCGTCGCCGACGCACTCTCCAGACCCTTCGATCCAGTTGAAATTCAAACAAAATCGATTTCAACCCAAACTGACGAGGGTCCACCCATAGCCGAAATTTCGCAAATTACGGCTGCAATAGAGTGCAATCTTCTACTGCACATTTCAAATGCACAAATTCGTTCTCCTCCTAACGCAGAGGACAAATTGAAACTCACACGAGTTGAATTCCCTCAAGGAGAAATTTGGTGTAACCTAGACCTAGGACACCCAAGACCTTATATTCCAAACGAAATAAGGCAAGAAATAATCAGCCAAATTCACAATTTGGGACACCCAGGTATACACTCTACAGTGTATAAAGTTAAACAAAGATATTTTTGGCACGGACTCCGTGCAGATGTCTCCAACTGGGTCCGAGCGTGCGAGACTTGCCAACGAGCAAAAATCACTCGCTCCGTGAAGCTCCCTTACTCCGAATTTGAAACGGCTAACAAATTTTCACATGTACACGTTGACATTACCGGACCCTTACCTTTAGCTAAAGGAGGGAAACGTTACATTCTAATGATGGTCGATAGAGCAACGGGTTGGCTAGAGGCAGTCCCTCTTAACAACATCGAAACAGCCACGATCACAAACGCCTTTATCAATATTTGGGTAGCTTCAAAAGGCGTACCTAAATACATCACAAGTGATCAAGGCACGCAATTCGAATCAGATCTATTTAATTCCATTATGGAACGTCTCGGAGTAAAACATACTCACACGTTATCATACAAACCGTCAACAAACGGAATGGTAGAACGCAGAAATAGATCTTTGAAAGAGGCTCTCAAAGCACAAAACGAAAATTGGCTCGACGCCCTTCCAAAAGTTCTACTCGCCATGCGTACGGCAGTAGACCCAGCAACGGAAACTACACCGTTCCAAAAAGTTTACGGAATTGACGTACCACTCCCAGGAGACATTTTCGTAACTTCTACAAACCTTTCTGAGCCTCTCTTCTTCCGGCCTACACATATTAAACATAATAATACGAAGTATGCCGTCAACATGCCCAAAAACTTGGATACATGTACACATGTCTATATCAGAGTGCCCACACAGCTCTCCTCCCTGCAATGTCCTTACACGGGACCATTCAAAGTTATTAAGAGAGATAAGTTTTCGGTTACAGTACAAATTGGCGAACACACAAAAAAAGTTCCCAAACAACAAATAAAACTGGCTTACACTCTACACTCAGACGAAGCTGTGTCACGAAACCAAAATCAGGCAGAAAATAAGGAGAAAACTCCCCGAAAATCCGCCAGAGGGCGCGTCCCCTCTACCAAATTCGACGAGAAGTGGGTGACTGCACTCGAAGCAGGCCACGCCCACTTTTCTCGGGTAGGAACAGTGGGAGATATAAATATGGAACACCCCACGCCAGGAGCTCATACCAACTTCGACCATGGCAGCTTCAACACCTTCCGAGAAGATGATCACAGAAGAAGTGGAAGAGTTACTCCTGGCCGAGGAAATTCCGGCGACGATCAGCCCGCTACCACCTTCGCCGGAGAAGAAGACACCGGCGGACGCCAGCGCGCCGAGGGAGGTGGTGTGGAAAACACCATCAGCGTACAAGACCGCCGGCTACACCCGCTCCGCAGCTGCCCAGGGCTCCACCCGCTCAACAGCCCCCCACGGCTCCACGAAAGTGGATCAGCTCGGGCGACGTGCCCGTGCCTCGGTGGGACGAAATGAGCGCGGCGGGGTGGACGGAGCCGGAACGAGCACCTCCGCAACAGCCCAGCCACGGCCGCGGGCCAAGCCCTCGCGGGTTTGGCTCCCGTCGGCAAAGCTCGGGCCAGCCACGGCCGCCCCGCGGCGCTCGTCGAAACCGGCGAGGCCGGGGCGCACCCCAGGCGCGGGACGCGAGGCCTGCACCTCCGCCTCCGCCCCAACTGGTGAGGGTTTCCTACGGAGAATTCCGTGTGGACCTCCCAGTTCTCCCCAGCCGGCGTCGTCGTTAGTAACACGACGTCTTGGGGGGGCGCCTGTGGTGAAAACCACCCCCTCTTTTCAACAGCCCTTTTCAGGGCTACCAAAAAGAGGTAGACACAACACAAAAATATTTATAAGACGTCGAGTTATAACTCCGTCAAACAAAATATTTCACCAGAGAGAAAATACGAAATTCTCTCTCAAAAGTGAAATATTAACTAATAACATACAAGGCGACCTCCCTAGACACTTACTGGGCGAGAGAGATGCGACAAGTATCTCGAACCAAGTCGCCTTGAACGAGAAAACTCAAACAGAAAATCAAACGTCCTCTAAAACTAGCAAGGACAATTCAAACAAGCCTACTCGCCAATCAGAAACACTGATTACACGAGAGACAATAGGCGAACCAACCAAGAGGCGGCAAGCAACCACCTCTGGTCCAGCAGCCACCCCGGGGACCCCGTCTGAACAACGGACGCAGGGAAAACACCCGAGGTCCCCGTCTAAACTCAAGGTCGTCGGCTCCGCGACGGACGCTCGTAAGCCACCCCCGGGGACCCCGTCGCAGCGACGGACGTGGGGAAACCACCCCGGAGGACCAGCTCAGCTATCATACTCGCAGATACTGAGAAAACAATGTGCGAGCCAATGAGATTACACAGTTGAATTAACGAAATTAAGCGGACCAATCAGGAGGCGGCAGGGGGCGGCCACCTCCCTATAATTACCCAGCTCGGAGCCCTCCGAATTCATTCCACTCTCCGCTCTCGACGACTACACCTCGAAGTACGAAGATTTCTACACGCTCTACGCTGACGAACCTTCTGCTCCCGAGTTCATCTCAAGAACGGCTTCCTACTGCTTTCTACAAGGCCTACCTTCTCTCCACACAGATCTCGCATTGGCATCTACGAGTCCAGTGATTATTCATCCTGCTCATTGCCCAACGTAGTTCTTCTGTCAGGACGCCACCCGGTACATCTATTGATATTCTCATTAGATCCTACGCCCGCTGGGACGTTCCGAGACGTGTCGCCCGGGTTTCGTAGCACTAGGCTCGTCACCGACCGCTGTGGGCACGCCGGTAAATTACTCAGCTCATACGCTCTAATTTACCGTCCAAGGAAGTCTTTTTCAAGACTACAAGGTAGGACCCTGACATCCGAGCAAAGGAAAGAAGCTCTGTCAAGCGAGTCCACCTTCCAAACCCTCTATTTCTATACATAGAGGTATCGAAAACGAGTTAATAAACTCGGATATTTCGATGGAGCGCCGCCCGTCCTATTTCCTCATGCAAGGGGAGGCGGAACACGGCGCGGCCGGGCCTCTTAGCCCACGCAGCGCTACCTACCCGCTGCTCGGCCAGTCCGCTGTTCCTAGCGACGGCTCAAGGCTCGATCCTCGCGACGAGATCGCCTTCTCACCTAACGTATTCACGAAGGAAACGTTAGATCAAGCCTCACCTACACAAAAGTTCGAGGATACCTTTCAGACCCGCTCTGAAGTCAATCATTATGATTCGACAAAGATTTCCGAATATCCACGATATTCTACACAAGGCTACCCGGCCGATCCGAGTGTCAAATACACTCCAAATGTACAAAAAACAAAGGATACTTTTCAGTACCTCAACCAAGCTCAACATATTCCTCCTACAGATATAAACCTTAGGCCGGAATATTACAAAACGGCTCAGTACCAAACTGATCGAACCCAGCACCCACTATGCGAGCCCAGTGCTCCACGCGGCTGCGACACGAACTATCCCTCAGTTCATCCCGCCAAGCAAGCTGACCTTGGCGATTTCGCTCACATTCCTTACCGGAATATCTCAGGGACTAACCCGCATAATCAGAATATAAATGTCCCACTTGGTCTACCTACACCAAGTAAAACATATATAAATCCACTACAAGAATCATAATTGCAACCCCTAAATTAAAAGGAAAATACACTACAATACTCCTTACCCAATGTATAACAGGATGAAGCACAACAGATAACAGATACAAATCAATAAAAGGGCTCTAGGAGAACAATAACGTCGGAGTAACAATAATTTCCTACAGAGGAATTTAGTTACTTGAAAAATATATAAACCAGAAATTTGATCCAAATTCATCCGAATGGGGGAAAAAATTGGTTAACAAAATCAGGTTGCAACCACATACTAACGCAACTTGTTACTGCGACGTTATTATAATAGTTTCATCTCTCGTGTTATTTTTGACGTCTATGCCTGTTTTGTTCGCTCATAAGATGCTCGTAGTTACGAACTAAATCACTCGCGACGAAGTTGTGGAAACCCATTACAAAACGGAAGTTAGTGAAAAACGTTGTCTATTTCCACGAAAAATAAAGAGTTACAATGTTAAATCGATTTCGACGGTTAGGCCATCATCAGTAACAAACAATAACTGTTATTGTTTGTTACTGATGATGGCCTAACCGTCGAAATCGATTTAACATTGTAACTCTTTATTTTTCGTGGAAATAGACAACGTTTTTCACTAACTTCCGTTTCGCTCGTAGTTTTTTCATTTTTTTGTTTGCTGAAGATGGTCTGTGTTCAGACCGAAACCGGTACGCGGTACACAATAATAAATTGACGCTCCTTTACCGGGGAAGTAAGGAATTAAAGGACCATTTCTTCACTTCCCACACCCCTACAGGGAATAATCCGCAGATTCCGCCACCAGTTTTTAGAACAATGTTTTAATGTTTGTGTTTGAATGTGGTTCAATTCTGTTTCCTTGAGGTTTTACACCCGAATCACGAATTGTAGGTATTAAAAAAGCATACACAATGGGTCTTGGGAATGAAACCAAGCATATGCTAATAATTAGGGTTTTTGAAGTAAATGCTAGAAATTAAGTGAATGAAAATAGCAAAAGCCTATGGTAATCTAACCTGCTCAAGTAAAAGCTCAAGAGAAAGCCAGCAAAACACCTTTTGCTAGAATCAACCTGGGTAATGCTAGAAATCAGGTGAATAAAACTCACCTTTTGCTTACTTTTTTAAGCATTTACTGGTATTTTTTCGTTCTAATCAGAAGCAGCTTGTTAGTAGAAGTTGTTGCGTTTTTTAGAAGAGTTTTAAATTCTGTGAAGCTGAGTTATGTTTTTAAGAGTTAGGTATGGCAGTTTTTATAGATTTGTTTAGTATTAGTTAGTGAAAACATAATTAAATTTTTCAGCATGATTTCGTGTATACATTTTTCAACGTTCTAGTTCACAGTTGATATTATTAGTTTTTATAGTTTGATATTATTAGTTCATAGTTCTTTTGAGTAGTATTCTGCTAAGATATATGTATATATAATTTGATGTTTCTGTGACTAGTGAGATTACAGATTCAGGATTGTTGAATGACCAGCCTAGTCTTGAGTTGCATGTTTTTTATTCACGACGTTTCTACCCAGGATCTGGGTCCTATTCATGTAAATATATTATATTGATGTTCTGGAACTTCAAAGTCTGCTGGAATGACTTATTTTCACAAAAGAAATATATTAAACAACACAGGTTGTTGGTGAAGCCAGTCTTACATAAAATATTGTATGTTGTATTACATGTTGTATTGTTTTATGTAAGACATATTGTATGTAAGACTGGCTTCACCAACAACTTGTGTTGTTTAATATACTCCTTCTATGAAAATAAGTCATTCCAGCAGACTTTGAAGTTCCAGAACTTCAATATAATATACATATAACATTTAATATTATATTATATTATTATTATTATATAATATAATAATTATAATATTATAATTGTAATATTCAATATAATATTTACATGAATAGGATCCAGATCCTGGGTAGAAACGTCGTAAATAAAAAACATCAAACTCAAGACTAGACCGGTCATTCAACAATCCTGAAGATTCTTATAAGTTTTTTGCCATTTTTAGTGATTTTTGTCAGTGCAATTTTGAAATTTGACCACTTTATTATGCTCAAAATAGCGCTGGCCAAGAAACTCATTCTTTCTTTTGGAATGCTTGATTTTTTGAGGAAAGAACGGATTTTTTATCTCAATCCTAAGGAGAGTTATCTTCTGGAATGGCACGCACACAATCACACACACTAGGGTGTCCGCTATTTTGAGAGAGGTGGAATTTTGGTGACCTCCACCAGAAAATTTGGTTTAAAATGTCAAAAAAATTATCCCTGAATTTTTTCAGATTTTTTGCACAACAAAAACCTATGCCGGTAGCTCGATTTTGGTTTTTGAATATAATATTTTGGTTTTTTACAATATCAGACTTTTGAATGTAACTTTTACAAACTTCTTTGTAAAATTGTGAAACTTCGTGTTGGTACTTAGTTTTTGGGGTCGCTGAACTCGAATATGCAGTCAAAACAAGTCGACAGCAACAACTTTTGATAGTTTGGAATCTCAAAATCATGTCAAAAAATGACAATTTTTCAAAATTCATTGTAAAATTATGAAAATTCGTATTCTTATGTTTTTTGAGTCGCTGAACTCATTTTCAATTTTTTTTTTTAAAGCAATGGGCATACACTTGTAAAATAATAAGTCAAATACATGATAAACATAATTTTTTTTTCTGTTCATAATGAATTTTCAACATCAAATTTGAGTTTAGCGACCTAAATACCAATGAAATAAAAACAAAAAATTAAATATTAAAAATTTGCTTTTTTTGTTGAATTTAATGAAAATTCTAACAGAAATACGTAAAAATACGAATTTTCATAATTTTACAATGAATTTTGAAAAATTGTCATTTTTTGACACGATTGTGACGATTTTCAAAACTATCAAAAGTGGTTGCTGTCTACTTGTTTTGACTGCGTATTCGAGTTCAGCGACCCTAAAAACGAAAGTATACGAAGTTTCACCATTTTACTAAGAAGTTTGTAAAAGTTATATCAAAAGTCTGATATTGGCAAAAAAAGCGTATTTCACAAACTAAAATCGAGCTAGGTTTTTGTTATGCAAAAAATCTGAAAAAAATCAGGGGTCATTTTTTGGCAATTTAAACCAAATTTTTTGGTGGAGGTCATCAAAATTCCACCTTTCTCAAAATAGCGGGCACCCTAACGCACGCACACATAGAAAAGTCCAGTCATGCAGCATGACCCCATGAGCGAATTTTTGAAGAAATCTTCGACATTTCAGATCTTCGACATGAGATTGGGTCTGCGTGCTAGTACGTACATAAATAGAACTTCTTCATAATTTCATGGCTGATATTTTCTAAGCCACAGTCAGTATTAAAGCTACATCAAGTCCTAAAACAGTTGAGCGTAAAACATTAAAGAGAGCGACCGAGAGAATCGGAGGACGGAATATTTCCCAGAGTAAACTCATCAGTTGTGATTACTTTTTTTTTTTTTTTTTTTTTTTTTTTTTAAACAAGCACCTACTACCTACGTTTTAAACAGCATGGTTCTAGGATTGGTTATACAGGGATACTTCCATAACAGTAGTTCAATCTGAATTTGGACAATGTTTCATGCAAATATTAGGTACCGATTTTTACAACTAGCGAACGGCATTATTTCGATTTTTGACTGATTTTTCTACTTTGAAAATTTTGAAAACTTGATACATATTCTTATAGGAAATTTATAGGAAAATACCACATGTTAGTATGCTGAAAAAATTATTTCGCACAACAAATCGAAAAAACAGGCTATTTTGAAATTTTCGACTACATTTTTGAAAATTTCAACCCGAAGATGTAATCCGATCATGCTGGCCAACGAACTTGAACTTTCGTTTTGTGTCCTTAACATTTTAAAATTTGTTTGAAGTTTCTAGCACAATTCTACGGACAGTTATCGTCTGGAATGACACATACATTCATATATACATACATACATACATTAAAAAATGCGTTAAACTTCAGAATATGATTCAGAATAGCCTGAAACGGATTTCTGCATAAAATGTTTTCAAAAATTCACATTCTACAAATTTTGAGGCGAGAGCAATAGCTTAATTTTCTTCAAAAATTCGCTAAAACTACTGGCATAGGTTTTTGTTATGCAAAAAATCTGGAAAAAATTCAAGGGTCATCTTTTTGGCAATTTAAACCAAATTTTTTGGTGGAGGTCATCAAAATTCCACCTTTCTCAAAATAGCGGGCACCCTACTACACACATGTGAAAAAGCGCTAACTCCAGGCATTTTCAGAATGCCTCTAGATTTACATGAAGAAATTTATGGACAAATTTTATTTAAAAAATAAAACGCTAAAACTTAGTTGATGCATCCTTCAGGATAGTATTGAATTGGCATATTTTAATGTGCTCATAATCGTACCCACTCTTGAGAATAATATCGATTAAATAGGCGTAGGTGTTGTAGCTATAATGTTAGCAGGCTATAATGGACTGGCTGGCCTCTACCTCCTTTACCTCTGGGCTCGGCTACGCCCCAACGCAAGAATTCATTTCCTATGCTAATCACCCATTGTCCCGTACATTGTTTATATTTTCATTTCAGACTGAAGTCGTGAGGCGGAGGGTCGCAACGAGCCAGGACGATCTTGACAGAATCTCCAGGGTCACTTCTGGTGCGCCGATGGATATTGGATCCTCTAATTCCCTGGGCCGCCGCACCATCGCCTCCCTTCAAGAAATCGAAAGAAACCGGCAGCTTCATTTGGCCAAACAAGGTATAATTTCCCACACTATCCAAACTTCATTTTAACAATTTTCACTACAACGTCCAATTATTGACATTTTATGTCTTTACTTAGGCTCATAAACGAAAAAAGCATTAACAAAAGAAAAATTCTAATTGTATGGCAGCTAAACTCGTTCAAAATAATATTCTGCTATTCAAAGAAGAATCGGAAATTTTAGCTCTTTTTGGGAGTTTTTATGGATTTTTCAACAAATGTTAATGGAATTTGAGTACAATTTTCTACAAAATTTTGTGTGAGAATTTTATAATGCTCTAGTATGTTGTTGAACAACTTTTTTGGCTTAAATTATGCTAAAATGCCATTATTTGGAATATTTCTGCGTCGAGTGAGACCACTAGCAGCTCTCTGGATTTGTGATAATTGATTTTTTGCAATTTTTCAACTACCAAAAAACCTGTTTCTTGTCAGTTTCTTGTAAACTGATTTTTCTCGGTATATTCCCCCCAACCCCCCTCTAAAAAAAAAACACGATTTTCGGTAGTTGAAAATCGCTAAAATCAATTATCACACCTTCAGAGCTGGTGTGGGTTTCATTCGACACAGGAACAGTCCATGTAGTAGCACAATTTTTTTCAGGTCGTCAAGCGGTGTAATTTGTACAAAAACTGTTTTTAAAAACTCGTAAACGAGTTCCACTATCTGCTTTACAAGCAGATACCATGTTACTTGGATATGTCTTTGATTGGGTATTTCATAACGGTTGTCCTCGAGAGTTGTAAACAACTCCTATAACTTTAAACAAATCCCTGGGCCGCATGGCCGCATCCCGACTAAAGGTGGGTTCACATCCATGCGTAAATGCGGCTATCCGGTCATGCGTTCGGCCTTCTGATTGGCTAGCGGCAGTCGGAAGAGTGGGGTGAATCTTGCCGGACAAGCACTCTTAAAACGGACTGTACACATCTGAATAATTAGATATTTTACCGTATAGGATAGACGCATTTGCCCATTGCGCAGTTTTCTTTTGTTTGATAAAGAAAGATAAGATAAGAAGGTAGCGAACCTTCGTTTCTCTTTGTTGATTTCTTTCGATAAAGTTTTGATTGTATTTGATAAAGATGAAGAGCTTGCTTATAATAATAACAATAATAAATTAATAAAACACTCAAATTAAACACGGTTTTATGCAGATGAGGCCGAGTTGGGTTAAATATACTTAGGTGTAGGTACCGATTTTGCGATCTCACCAACAACCTACCTTCATGATGATCCTATTCCATTTGTGTTTTGAGACATTTTTTGATTATAGATTAGCAATTACCTGCTTGTTGAATGAGTAGGTAGTTTAGAAGAGATGGCCAACTTGTCCTTACGAAATGGACAAATTAACTACGTTAAGTATGTAAGTACTTCTTATGGTTCATCAATGCACTTAAATTATTTGAAATGCGCCAACCTACACATTTTTTCGGGTAGAAATACCCATAATGTTGTCTTGGGAAACGTACCTAGTTGATGAAAGGACCGAATAATTACCCAACAGTCTCATTTCAAAACGACGTCGCCTTTGCAGTTTTAATGTAGTACATACATAACAATTTCTTCTATACGCCCTCATGATTTTTTTATGAGTTTATTATTCAACATTGTTTATGGAGCCGTAATGTCCAAGAAATGTGTGATAGTTTGAAGAAAATTCGGGAGGAAATATGTCTCTTTGGAAAAAGGCAGTGGTAATAGAAGACAACAACAATGATAACGCAATGATAACACAACCGGATGGTTATGAACGGCCTGCGGCATTTCCGCACTCCCCTCCACTACTTTCAACCCCCTCCACTAGTTAAACGCATAGCCGCATTACCGCATTTACGCATGGATGTGAACTCACCTTAATTCCAACAAAACAACGGTTTACTTATAGAAATGTTGAAAATAACTGTGGAGAGAAGCCACTACAATGAGTTGTTGTTAACAGTCGACTGTTGTCAAGAGGATGAAAATGTTTCCTATGGAGTGGAGTAAATGATGCTATTGCTTTACGTTAAGAATATTGTAACCGGCTTATTAAAATTGTTTATAGTCCAATCAACTTAGTTTAGGAATGTAGCCAGGTACATAAGGAGGGGGAAATTGGTAGCTTGAGATGTGAACATTTATCACATAAATCAAGCGCTTTCCAACGAGTGGCGAACGATTTATGTGCGATGAAAACTGTGGAAGTTCCATTCCCCTAGCAACGGCTGGGTAGTACGTGAAAAACACTGAAATTGTGACACAAATTTTGCATCACGGAAATGTTTGGTTGACCCCCCAGAGCAAAGACATATCCATGTCAAAAGCCTGAGTGTACTCTCAGGTGATCATTCTCAATAATTGATATTGTGAACATGATTGCAACCGCTTGTTAATTCCTGATGATTTCATTGAGCTAGTGTTTCGATGATTTGATTCATAGCAGGTGATCCGAATATTGCGAGAACGGTTTGATTTGTGAAGCGGTGGTTAAATCAGTTAAATAGGTAATCTCTATACTTTACACTCTAGGAAGCTGTGATTTCGTATGTAGCCTCTTTAGGACATTTACTTGACGATGCCCAGGGTCCAGATCAGATAAGTGGCTCTTAAAGCTAATTTCTATGCTTTACCCTCTAGGAAGGTGTAATTTCGTATGTAGCCTCTTTAGGACATTTACTTGACGATGCCCAGGGTCCGGATCAGCTGAGTGGCTCTTAGAGCTTGCAAACGAGTCTGCAACTAATAAAGACATGTGTTCCAATGTGTTGCAGACTCGTATGCAAGCTTTTCTAATGATTTAACATCTTTCTTAGGTTTTATAAAGGTAGTTTTTTCTCATTGATTTTACTCCTTAGGGTTGATCCAAAGTGATTCCGAGGATTTAGGTTCAATTTCATCCGATTTTGACTGAATTCTCAGGGAATATGCGGATTATTGTCTAATGGTATTTGAAATTTTATTTTAGTTTTCCGTTAATGCTAGTATTTCACGTCAGTTTTAATACATACGTACACTGTTTAAGGCAAGCCAAAAATGCTCTCCTTCAAATCGTACTTGATTATATACTTTTCTGACATTTTAGAGAATGCCTTGCTAGACTCGCTAGAATCTTATATGGACTTGGAGGAAGAAACTCTACACAGTGAAAATGGTACTAGTTATACACTTTTCCTAACATTTTATTTGTTACTAATTTCAGGAAGTTTCGTAATCCAGGAGGAGCGTCAACGGGTCGAAGAGTTGAAGAGGCGAGTTGCTGACGAGGTGAAGGCCCAATGGCAACAGCAGAGGAACAGTAACTGCCAGAGTTTCACCTCAGTTACTAGTGAAGAGTCAAGCATTGAACCAACGAGAGACAGGTTCGTTTTATTAACATAGTTTGTGTGAACTTTATGAGGAATAGGTACCCAAAGGTCTACTCAATTTACTTATATTGTATTAAAATACGGAAACCTGTCTTATATGTACCTACCAAATCAAACGGGGATTTCCGTTTTCTTTGCAAAATGCACAAGTTTAGAGACTAATTTATTTATGTATGGTTTTCAAAGAAAAATGTAGCTGTACTACTTTTTCTGTCTTTCATTAGAGCCCACCCTCTTAACAGTCTACCTAGTCACTGCCAGATAAGAAATATTTCAAGGGAAATGCCTCCTAAATCTCCTTTGTGAATAAAATTTTTCATTTTTAGACTTACATAGGTAGGTACTTACGTAAAGTAATTCATACTTTTTCCCCTTCATCCCTTGGATTCTATCCAGTCAATGAGACCGAATCTCAGCTTCCCCATAGTATAAATACGGTTTGAAATACTTTGATTTGCAATTTTATGTAAGTCCTTTTGCGTTGTAGCTTGCATTAAGCAACCCTGAAATCTGGCGTCTTGCTTTGCCTGGCATCTTAGATACTTTCACTCTCCTCGGGCCATTTTCTCAGTCTAAACGGACCCCTACAGGTTTTCATTGAAAAGCTTTTCGCTGGAAATCCAGACAAATTGAAACCCAACGTTTGAAACGCTCTGTAGAGAGCAGTGTGACACACATGATTTTCAAACGTCGAAATGTTCACTTTTTAACTTCACGTTTAATTTGTTTCGTTGGTCACGACTTTTCTTAGGAAAACAAATTCAAAGACAAATTGAATTGTACCTAGTTGAATTCCCCATGTAGTAAACTCGTATCTGTATCCAAGATTGAAAGCTATATAGCGTTTTTACGTAGTATACGTTTTTACGAAACCGTCACGAAAAATTTCGTTTAATTTTCACGTACAACGACTCCATTCTTACGTTTGTTCACCTTCTTCCCTCTTGAACCCACAAAAATCGACTTGACGTTGGGTACACCCTACTGAGCTGAATTGTAACTATGTTCCCCCGGAGTCTTTTCGCACTAATAGGTTCTGTTGAATAAATTGGCGCCTTAATTTTTATTAATCTGTGTCCGCTAGTAAAATATAGATTAGTTGGACAAATAGATCAGAATAATTTGTGTAGCTTTGTGGTCTGGATGCTCTCAAGCTCGCACCTCAAAAATGCCTAACATCAAGTAATCAAACCCTTAGTAAAATGCAGATTAGATAGACGAATAGATCAAAATGACGTTTTAAAGTGTGATTTAAAACATTTAGAATAATAACGTTTAAAAATATGTTTCGGAGGTTGAATTCGAATGCAAAAATATTTTGTCCCGAGATTGGGATAGAATTAGGATCCTTGACCTTGGACATGCGATACGCTATCCACTACACCACGGGTGATATTTACAACTAACGAATAATTACAGAACTCAGCTACCCATAAGGGAGCTTATTTCCATTGCCAGTTGACGCTAGTTCGAATTCAGGTCGGCAGGGGCGCGCACAGCGGGACATGTTGTGTACCTAGTGTCTGGTTAAAAATCGTTCACCACTCATTGGAAAGCTCTCGATTTAACTAAGATTTTCCTGTTAACTATAATTCTGTGACTGTACGACTGGCAGAGCTGTGGGCATAACAGTTCTCATGTTTTGTTTAATGGTCGTGAGTGCTTCTAGTATTATACCTGTTGAAATTGAACTTTTGGAGCTAATTTCTTTGTTATCCAATCTTTGAAGCTAAAATTTGGAATGGAAAACCCTTGGGACGACTAGAAACAAATCATGAAGTAAAGAGCCCCCAAGATAAGCTGAGTGAGATCCAGAGCAAATTTCTTTGTTATTCAACCTATGAAGCTGTGATTTGAAATGGAGGCCCCTTGGAACATCTAGAAATGAATTATAAAATCTGAACCTCCCTAGATCAACTAAGTAAGCACCGGAGCTAACTTCTTTGCTATTCAATCTAAATTTGAAATAGAGAACCCATCAGATCGAACTCATCAGAACTGTGACGGAAAATCCCGAGGCGCTCCGGAACTACTGGAACCGCGTTCTGCACTGCGAATGATTTCAGAACTTGGAACTGTAATAACATGTGTTGTTGTTTGTAACTTCAGTCAACTCATGTTACCTTCTGGTGCTCCTTTTCAGAATATTTTTAGTTCCCATGAATATATTACTTATTATGCTCGTGAATATTACTTAACTATTACCCCACGGCAATAAAAAAAAAAAATGCCACGATGACTGAGGAGTATACTAGAAAAAATATGAGTTTCGTGGATGAATCTAGTCCTAATCATTTACAAACCAAACACCATCGTCGAAACTATTGCTTTCCAAACTTGAGGAGCTAGTTGACATTTCGATCATAGAATAGGTACTTATGCTAATGTATAGTGACTAATTTAATTTCGCTGAAGAAGAATAGAGTTGTTTACTCCATGAGATCCGAAAAATTGTGGAATGCGCTTACGTTGCGTTCGAGTTCTGACAGTTCCGAACATAAACGGGGACTTTCAGAACCGTTCAGAACTGGGTTCGCAAAACACTGCGAACGCCGAACTCGGCGTTCTTGGCGTTCCGGAACTGGGTGTTCAGGCACTGCGAACGACAAAACTCGATTGCGCTTGCCCAGAACCGTTCCGAACTCGCAGAACGCACACTAAGAACGAAGCTCTAGGAACGAATCATGAAGTCTAGAGCCCCCCAGGTCAGCTGAGTGAGATCCGGATTTAAGTTCTTTGCTATTCAACCTAAGAAGCCGAAATTTGAATTGGAACATCTAGAAATTAATTATAATTTTTTAAGCCCCGTAGCTAGCTAGATCAGCTGTGTGAGCTTCGGAGCTAATTCATTTACTATTCAACATAATATGATGCTAAAATTTGAGATGGAGGCCCTTTGGGACATCTAGAAACGAATCATAAGGTCTGATGCCCCTTAGAGCAGCTGAGTGAGCTCCGGAGCTAATTTCTTTGCTGTTCTACCTATGATTAGCACATTTTTACGTCGAATACTTAAAAACGTATTCTACGCTCATCACTCTTTAGCATTCAGGCGCAAGGTGGTAGTTGTGAATCTTGAGTTAACTTGTTAAACCTGTCATTTTTTCTTCTTAGATTATTTACTATTATTTTATTAAGTAAACTAATCTCATTATACTGATATTTCTACTCCCCTTGATCCTCCTCGAACACATAACCAACTGTCACACCAAATGCTTGACTAAAAATGAGACTTTTCCTAGAAATTTTATAGTTTTCTGAAAACTGACTAAAACGGATGAGTTCAATGTCTCCTTCTATGCAAATTTTCTTGCCGAACCGAATGAAAACACTCAATCCCATCATTTCAATCGTCTCTCTATGTCTCACAGTGTCTCCCTAGGAAATATCAACTTCCTAGTGTGAACATGAGAGAGTTCAGCTCACTCAGCTGATCAGGAAAGAGGCCCCCAAAGAGTCACCCCATCGAATATCAACTTCCCAGGGTGTAAAGGTTGACAGGGATCACGTTCCCAGTATATAGTAGCTGCTATTTACTAGTACCTATCCACAACTTAGTAGTACCCAACGATTCGGATCTTTTCCAAGGAAATCTAATTTCTTACGGCGAAAAATTAACGAAGTTATTATTCCTTAGCGATGATTCCTTAGCAATTGCACTTGAAACTCATATGATCACAGGAGAGTCTAGGGCATTGAGAAGTGATGCCGGGACTGAGCGCATCCTAGCGGATTGTCTCCAAACATAGAGCACATAGATCAGAGTGCTGTGCATAGTATTGTGGTCTGGATGCTCGCTATCCCGCATCTCAAAAATACATAACATCAAGTAGTCAATCCCTTAGTAAAAATTCAGATTAGTTGGACAAATAGATCAGGAAGATGTAATAGTTTAGTGAAGGTTTGGTGTCAATCAGTTCAGATGCGTTCAGTACCGGCGTCACTTCGCAATGCCCCAGACTCTTTTATATGACCACTACTTTTTGGTCACACTTTCGCAACACAAAACGTAACGATTTTGGGGCAGTTAGTCAAGAACTGGTTGCAGTTGAGGCTGACAACGGTTGGCACATAAATAGGACTCAAAAACTAAAGGCTATAATTGAAAAAAAATAAAAATAATAATAATAATAAAATAAAATAAAACACCACTGGCAAGCATACAGAGCTAAACTAAACTCAAGGTTGTTGTTTTTGTTATGACATTTAACTCACAATCCATGACCGTGACCTATATTTTGATATCAGAAGATTCTTGAGCCCTGATGATGGTTTTGTATAAACCGAAACCTCGGCGATAAGGGCTTCTATTCGTTTTGACCCTTACTGATCATTATCGACTACTTACATATTGAGGGTCGATCATCTCCTTCTCTCGATATATATTTATGGTATCCAAAATTCGCTAAAAAAGCCTGGGTGGGCTAATGACCAGAGGCTCATAAGTCAATGTCAAACTACTTCTGATTGTTGAATTTATATGCATGTTCATTCCTATGTACGAATGGATGAGTAAATTTTGAACTCTGTTCTGTGTAGGTACCTACAAATATTTTGTTTTGATGATTTGTCTTCTAATCGTATCATTCCATTGTTTCAGTGGCGTCAGCAGTGAAGAAGTCGAAAAAGGCCTCAATTCGTGCGAAGAGGGGAGGAACGAAGACAATACCGTACGTACCTTTAACAATTTTACAATTGAGGTCCAACTTAACATTCTGTTGTGGAGAATTTGTGAGTTTCCTTTTATTAATACCTGCCTGATTCTACTCTATCAATGGGAATTTATTTATCCACGAAACCGTGGATTTTAATCTCTGTGTCATCAGCCGGTTGGAAGCCGTGGCCAATAGTGCTTTATGATACCATCCATAATAACCGGTTTTTTAATAGGGGCCTAGCCCTTGTATAATACGGAAATTATCAACAGAGTCCTGTTTTACAGAAATGGATTTATTTTATTAGTGATAATCTTATAAAAATAACAGATTTTTAAATCTAGAAATAACTTCAGGCCGTTTCTTCATAATATGAATAAATCTTGCTGCTATATTAGTAATCTGGATAAATCTGAGAAATTAAATTTTTTTTCTTCAAGTTTCGACTGTGAATCAAATTTTCCAATTCTCTCCGAGAGTTGCATAATAGTCTGGGGTCCAAAGCCAAAATTGTGTTCATCAATAGAAAAGATTTGAAACTGAATTTTGAAAATTTAGTTTATGCTGAGTGAGACAGAAAACATTTGGCTAAAATTGTTTATTTTATTTGTAAAAACCACTTTTGTTTATAAAAACTGCAATAAAAGCGAAAAATTCAAAACCTCCATTTTAATAGGAGATTATTGTTTGTCATACGTTTTTTGCCATACAATTAATAGTAAACAATTTCCTTGCACTCAAAAAGCTCAAATTTCAAAATAATTTAACAATATTCAATACGGTAATTTACTAAAATTTTCTCATACGATCATGCTGCATGACTGGGAACTTTTCAGCATAATTTTGTACATCAATTTTTGAATATTCCATTCTATAGCTAATACCTACACTTTATTTGAGCAATATTCTACTAAAAAATATAAATTTAACAATTTTTAGCCGTTTTTGACATTTTATGTCTTTGCTATGGCACATAAGCTAAATAAAAAAACGTCACGGGAAATTGCTCACGAAAATATTTTGATGATTTCCGCTTACAACCGAGTCGTTGCTAGGGATATGGCACTTCTTCGTTTTTCATTCCACAAAATTCGTCGACCATTCGTTCGAAAGCTCTCGATTTATCCAACCATATTATGTTAACTAATGCGAAGTGCGTGGCCAACAAGCTGAGTTATGGGCAAGGTTATTTGAATAATTGTGTACACTCAGGTGATCATTCCCAATAATTGATATTGTGAACATGATTGCCACCAATTTTTAATTTCTGATGATTCCTTTGAGCTGGTGTTTCGATGATTTGATTCATAGCAGGTGATCCAAATATTGCGAGAACGGTTTGATTTGTGAAGCGGTGGTTAAATCATTTTAATAGGTAATTTCTATGCTTTACACTCTAGGAAGCTGTAATTTCGTATGTAGCCTCTTTAGCACATTTACTTGACGATGCCCAGGGTCCGGATCAGCTGACTGGCTCTTAAAGCTAATTTCTATGCTTTACACTCTAGGAAGCTGTAATTTCGTCTTTAGAATATTTACTTGACGATTCCCAGGGTCCGGATCAGATGAGTGGATCTTAAAGCTAATTTCTATGCTTTACAATCTAGGAAGCTGTAATTTCGTATGTAGCCTCTTTAGGACATTTACTTGACCATGCCCAGGGTCCGGATCAGATGAGTGGCTCTTAAAGCTAATTTCTATGCTTTACACTCTAGGAAGCTGTAATTTCGTATGTAGCCTCTTTAGGACATTTACTTGACGGTGCCCAGGGTCCGGATCAGCTGAGTGGCTCTTAGAGCTTGCATACGAGCCTGCAACTAAAGACATAACATGTCCCAATGTGTTGCAGACTCGTATGCAAGCGTTTATAGCTAGTGCCGTGAACGGGTAACATTCATAAAACCGGTAATTTTTTAAAAAGTTTTATTTATGTACTCGCAAAATATACTTCCTGAATGTCAGTCGTAGAAAACTTTCATACCTTTGAGAGAAAGCAAAGATGTCAGGCTTAGATTAAGCCAACCGTACCGACTTCAACAAGCGAAATGTCGAGACTATACGACAGTTATATATTGTAATTTCATTTCCATTTTCAACTTCTAACTTGTGAACAAGATTTATATTCGAAATATCAAAAACATCTTTTTCCTTTCTTCGTTTGTCTATTATTCATACGAAACAAAGTATATACATATAGGTACATATGAAAAAGAGTTGAACTCTAGGATTCGTTTCAGAATGCCTAAAAACGGATTTCAATGAAGAAATTTTTCCCAAAATTTTGATTTTAAAAATTTTCGAGTCTTTGCAATAGTTTCATTTGCTACGGAAATTCGCTAAAAGGAAAAAACGGGATTTTCTTAGTCCCTACCTACATGTTTTTACAAGTTGAACGCAAATTCGTATATTTTTAGTTTCATGTTTTTTTAATCAACAGCCAGAGAGCAATTATTACCTATAGAAATGTTGATTCTCTCTCGAGGGAACAAATATTAGAATAAGAATAGAACCTACTACTGCTTTTATTTGTGAGGACGAGGCTCAAGATGAGAACTTCTCTTGATGATATTAGAATCCTCGAGGAAAAAAGTAAGTGGAACGAGACGAAACCTAAATCATTTTTCTCATGCCCTCCTTGATTTCTTTCTTTCTTGAGCCAAGACGCCATTTCTTTTAATCATAACCGCGGAGTGAGTTTTACCGAATAACAACTGCGTAGAGGGCGTTGTTTAAAAGTAAGTAAATGTCTTCTATCACATTTCAAAGTCAATTTTCTTGGATTTATAGTTTACTACTTCAAATGCGTTGCCACATATCTTCGTGAAGAGTTAGTAATCTTGGGATATTTAATCTTCCCCAGCACAGTTAACTAAGATTACAGGTACAATATGGTATTTGCAAATAGAGTTAATCTTTTTGCAAATCAAATTAATCTTTTGGCAAATTTAATTTGTTTAAATAAATTTAATCTTTTTACAGATAAATTTAATCTTTTTACAAGTAAATTTAATCTTTTTAAATCATACTATAGTATGTTAAATTGCATTGAAATTGGAGCAATTTTAGTTGACAGAAATGGTTAAAAACCAATTTTATGGCAAAAAACTTATTATAAATAAAATTTCACTGATTCAAAAGGGATTTTTGGTTTTTACATTTTTTTGCAGTTTTTATAGATGTTTTAGGACATTTTAAGAAATTTATAAGTAGGTACGTTTTTCATCATAATTTTGAGCAAAAATTTTGAATGTCCTAGTTAATCGTTGAAAATTTAGTTTTGACAAAAATTCTGCAAAAAATAGAAATTTAACGACTTTTGGCCGTTTTTAGCCATTTTTAGTGATTTTTTAATAACATTTTTTGAAATTTGACCTTAGTGTGCTCAAAAAGTGTCCAACGAACTCATATATATATATATAAAAGCGTTAAAATCCAGGAATCATTTCAGAATGGCTCAAAACAGATTTCGATAAAGAAAATTTTTGAAAATTTTTGGAGCCTTTGCAATAGCTTAATTTACTTCAAAAATTCGCTAAAAGACGTTTTTTGGAAATATTCTCCTCCAGAAATTTAGCTAAATGCTTCCCGAGCTCATTGTAGCTTCCTTAGGATCTCCTCTTTCAGATGATGCGCCAAAAATTTTTTTGGGGGGCTTCTGCCCCCCCCCCCCCTTTTTATATGGTGAAGGTTGTCCGGGTTGACCCGACATTGTGGGGTGAACCCGGACACCACTTTTTTTCTATGAAAATCGCCTTCAACAACCTAGATAACCAAACCCGGACACTTTTTAAATAAAAAAAAAAAAAATATATATATATTATTAACAAAAAGAACTAGGATTTGGAATTCTCAGCTGAAAGAACAGTTACCACCGTGGGTATGCACACTAGACTGACAACGAAAAAAACGAAAGTTCGAATTTTTAAGGTGCTCAAAGCTCAGATGATTGCATCAGATGCTAGGAACAACTCCTGAAAATTTCAGTCCGAACCGATAACCCCTTGAGGTCTCCTAAACCCGTTTTTTGGTAATTGAATTATCTATTTTAGAACGCTAGACGCTTAGGACAAAAAGACGGTTAGGACATGAAAGATCCATGCGTCTGGACACTTTTTATACTCTATTCCTATGTTTTCGGTGTCGCGGAACACGATGCCGCCATTATTGCAAGCGCAGAAGCTGTATTTCTTTTGATATTCAAGAAATCAGTCCAAATAAGTGATGGAAAAAAGGCATTTTTTGCCGTTTTTACCTAGTTTTGACTGGGAAAAAAATTGTTTGCGGGTCTTTTCTGCTTCGGACCTTGTTTCCTGGCTTGTTCCGAATGTAACAAGACCAATTTCGTCCTATAATATATTGTCCTTTTGGAAATATCTGCTCAAGAGCCGAGTTAGCTTTTTTAATGGTAACCGCTCTATACTTACCAGTAGCTGCGAAATCAAAATTTAACGCCCTGAAGCCCTTTTTATCACATTATTTTATGTTTTTGGGCTCGTTGAACATTAGGTGCTAGTAGTGGAGGCGTAGGACTCGTATTTCGGTTAATAATCAAGAGCTAGGTGTCAAAAATCGGTGAATGGAGTGGATTTTTCTTGTTGTTCAAAAAATCAGAGGACAAAATTAATAGAAATAAGGGATTTGTCGCCGGTTACACCTAGTTTTGATTGGGAAAAACTATTATGAGTGTCTCCTCTGCCTTGGACTTTGTTCTGTGACTTATTCTGAATATGGCAAGACTAAGTTTGTCCCATAATACATTTTTCTTCTCGAAATATCAGCTCAAGAGCCAAGTCGACTTATTTAATGGTAACCGTTCTATATTCAATAGTGGCACTACTACTTGCACTTAATGTTCAAGAGCCCAAAAACATAAAATAATGGGATAAAAAGGGCTTCAGGGCGTTAAATTTTGATTTCGCAGCTACTGGTAAGTATAGAGCGGTTACCATTAAAAAAGCTAACTCGGCTCTTGAGCAGATATTTCCAAAAGGACAATATATTATAGGACGAAATTGGTCTTGTTACATTCGGAACAAGCCAGGAAACAAGGTCCGAAGCAGAAAAGACCCGCAAACAATTTTTTTCCCAGTCAAAACTAGGTAAAAACGGCAAAAAATGCCTTTTTTCCATCACTTATTTGGACTGATTTCTTGAATATCAAAAGAAATACAGCTTCTGCGCTTGCAATAATGGCGGCATCGTGTTCCGCGACACCGAAAACATAGGAATAGAGTATAAAAAGTGTCCAGACGCATGGATCTTTCATGTCCTAACCGTCTTTTTGTCCTAAGCGATGCACAATGATGCCCTTGACGTGTTGCCAGATTGTGGTTTTGGGGACATTATATTTTTTCTGGAGCTCCCTGAGGCTTGTTTTTTTTTTTTTTTTTTTTTTTTTTTTTTTTTTTTTTTTTTTTTTTTTTTTTTTTTTACTCCCTCACGGCAAGTGGCACATTTTCCTTGCTACATTTAAACAACATCGTCGGGCCTACCTTAGATATACCGCCGAGGCATTGTCCGGGTTCAACCACAAAAGTTGCCACTTGACACTAAAACGGTCACCAACAACACAAAAGTGCATGAAATTCCTTCAAATTTTCAGGAATCCTAGACTACTATATTTACAAACGATCACTGAACAAGAAATGCACAACTTATCAATAGAACGGACAGGGAGGAGAGCACTTATCACAATTATCAAAAACAGCCACAACACTCAAAAATTTCTGGAGACGCAGTGTTACCCACAATAGAGCTCAAAACCATCTTGCTACATCGAGTAGGAACCGGGACATGTGATACCATGCCAAATGTGAGACATCCAGATTCCAGAGCCTGGGGACAGAAAAATGACACTTTTAGCTGATAACCCTGTTTTGTCCGGCTTCACCCGCCGTCCGCCTTCACCCCGTTTTACGGTAACTTTTTTCTAACAGTGAATTAAGGGTGTTCGGAAAGTTTGTCGAATTATCTCGGTTCGAGATTGGGAAACCAACGTTAAACTATCCCGAAAACGGCACACGTTCCGGGTACCCTTAATTCTCGGACGAAGTAAGAAAGAAGTTATCTTATTATTCAAGCTTGTCATTCGAGGGTTTTTTCCTTTTTTTTTCAAGTCTACATCCGTCTATAACACAATATTTTAAGTAACCATACACAACATTTTCCATAACACAACATTTTCAGTCAGTTTATAGTATATTAGCAAAAAGATTAACTTTATTTGTAAAAAGATTAAATTTATCTGAAAAAAGATTAAATTTATTTGTAAAAAGTTTAATTAAATTTTCAAAAAGATTAATTTGATTTGCAAAAAAATTTATGCGCGATTTATGAATCGCAGCAAGGGGTGCTTACCTAGAAATAGGTGGGAGCCCCTGGGAGGCCGCCATGGTGGGTCGGGTCCGGGCTCTGTCGGGAAGCCCCGGCCGAAATTCCTTTTAGGCGGGTTAATGACCAGCCTACACTCTTTTATTTCATTTTATTATTATTACTTTAATCATTCTATGTTTTTCTTCCCTTTATTGGATACAGGAAAGTTAATTTACCTACTACAAAATACGTTGACAATAGCCCTACATTCTATCATGTTATGACAATATATACGATTCTGATTCCTCTCCTCTCAGCTAAAAGTTACTTTTCTAGTCTGGATGTTTTTGTTTCGTGTCCGATATTCCAAAGTTGGTTGATATGCATGTCCGGTTTATTTCAGATCTAATAGAGACGGTGTAATTCCCCCCCCCCCCCCTCCATCCCGGCTTTATTGCCCATAATTCTTCAGGCCCGTTGTTGCAGTTATTTATAATGTCTCTTCTCTCTTCATCCACTCCTTTCCAATTAAATTCAATCTTATTCTGGTTTGCCTTTCAAGAAAGATTTCAATATGTGAATTACACACTTGTGATCACTGTAGAAGTTTGATTCTTTTAGCATGATTTTCAGGTTTTGTTGTAAACATTTCGATTCATATTGTAATTGTAACCTAACTGATCTCTGTGCTCTCCTCTGGCAAACTCGGTAGACATGAAGCCACAAACGCTTGCTACCTACTGCGGTACTATATACTTATCTTACTATTTTTAAAATAGTACATTTTCTTTTTAAAAAAATAATTAAAATTGTATTGCTATTTGGTATATTCACTTTTTACGTTTATGTATGTACTCTTATAAATATGTGTCCTCGTAAAAGCGCTTCAACTCGTGAACGGCTGAACCGAATGACGGGATGGGTCACAAAATGCTAATCATTCAAAATAAAGTGCTTGCAAAAATCACCATCGATAATTAGCAGCGTGAGCTGATTTCGTGATTCAAAAAATCCAATTTCTACGCTATTATTATCCTGCGGAGCTGAAATTTGGAACGGAGTCACGATTAGCCAAGTATAAGATTTTAACTTGTCGAATCACTCCAATAAACTGAGTGAGCTGCTAACGTTAATTTCTATGCTATTTATCCTAAGAACTGAGATTTGAAACGGACTCTGTGAGACATGCAGAATTGGATATTTACTTGCCAAACCACCCCAATCAGCTGAGTGAACTCTTAATGCTAATTTCTATGCAATTTATCCCACGAAGCTGAAATCCGTAACGTAGCCTCTGTGAGACAGGTAGATTATGATTACTTTCACTTGTTTCGTCATTCCCTATGAAACACAAATCTATTAAAAGAAAATGCGCTTAATGTGTTGCTCATCACTACGTGAGTTCTGATCTATATTTTTTCCTATTGTTAAAAGCAAAGGCAACATCAGTTTATTATCAAGGACTTAGTAAAGCAAGCCGCAAGTTGTCAGTTAATCTGACATCATAACCGTCCCAAGACATGACAGATGTATTGAAAGTAGGTTGGCCCACCAGCTTCCAACGAAATAAAAATAAAAATAAAAGAAATTAAATAAGACTTTGCTTCGTGAGGCCGTCAATAGGTAACAAAAGTCCTAATTGACTCCTTTTCTCGAAAAGGGTATTCCATTGAAATTATTGCACCAGGTCGATTGTTGTAGTTTATAAGGGAATGTTTACTATGTTTACTTGCGATTTCATCCACATGTTACGGCCCAAAAATATTTAATACTTCGGACTCGTGAGGGGTTCAAACTACGGAGGGTTCCCTCCAACACTCCAACGGGTTGATTAATTCAGGGGTGTGTGGGACTATTCTAAGATCGAATCTGCGAAAAAAATCCATAGGTGCATGACTGTGTGTCAATATATAGTGTTTGTGCGTGCGTGCGTGAGATTGTGAGTGAGTGAGTGAGGTTGAGGTGAGGCGAGGTGAGGTTGAGGTTGAGGTTGAGGTGAGGTGAGTTGAGTTGAGTTGAGGTGACTTGACTTGACGAGGCGAGGTGTAGGCGAGGAGAGGAGAGTACAACTGACCTCTCTTTACAAGTCTCTACAGTTTAAGCATGACTAGGGTCACCAATGTTGGAGGTAGAAACTGCGATAAACCAATAAAAAAACTGGCTGTCTACCGTCGTTCCTGAAAAGAAAAAAACCTACACTACTTCATTTAGCTATGCAGCCATAAGGTGAAAACTCACCTTAACCACATCAATATAATTTAAAACTACTTGAGAACAGTTCTTTTTAAACTATGAGTGAGTGAGTGAGTGTTGTTTGTTCTTAGATTGAGTGTGTGTTTGTGCTGTTTCAAATTTACCTTCGGCGGGGGTCAATGGAAAGGTTAATTCCGATAAATCGTTATATTTTCGTTTTCCTCGTCCTCTTTTGTTCTTTATTTTGTTCTTCAACTTTTAGAGGAATATTTTGGTTTGGATTTGCTAAAAATCTGAGATTTTCCTTTTGTTTTCTGATTTTTGCGAGGAGGAGTGATGGAGGGGAAATGAGCTATAGGTAGCTACTATTTACGCAATCCTCAGCCAATTTCGGTGATTTTTATTTATTTATTTATTTGTTTGTTTGTTTGTTTATTTCAATATTCTGGATTGAATTTCTCTAAGAAACCATTCTCAGTCATTTAAAATTTCTTAGTGTTGATATTTTCCAGCAATTCGTAAGAGCAGTTCTGTTTATAACATGATATTCATATTAGGTTATATAAGAGGGGGTACATCGAGTAAAACCATGACTTATTCGCTATTCTCGCCAAAATCATTATGTACAATCCATTCGTAGGGACTTCTCTGTAATGTGTGCATTACTTACTAATATGTTCATTGATTTGTCTCAACAACGCGGTCCCGAATTTCTCGTTAGTCAACGTTCCCTAAAATAGAACTAACGTCAAATTGTGAGAAACCTTTGATATTATAGTTGCGTGCTTAAAACTCCCAAATTGGCGCTTCTGGTCGCTCAAGCAGCGACCCAGTTATTTTAGAGCCGCCAGTATTCCCGGATCCCCGTTCGCATCCGTGGGCCGACCCTTACGTAAACATTTCGCTATTCTTTGTCATATATGATTCACATTTTCTCGGGAAAAAGGGGTGTCTACGATTTTGTGCGTCTATTGCAAGTTTAAGCTTTTTGAGGGAACGTATGCTTGGAATCAAATCTCAATTTCGCGATTAGTGAATATTTTTAAAGAGAACACTATTATGAATGGCAGTTGGCCAACGGCAGCACGCCTTGCTTGAGGTTTGGTCATACGTTGAGAGTGAAAGTTTGCACTCCTCCCGCCCTGAAAGGTTCAACTTTTTCCAAAAGCCTGTTTTTTTTTGTTTTTTTTTTTTTTTTTTTTTTTAATTTTATTAATTTGAAACAATTTTGTGCTTGGCACACTTAAATATTGTGCAGATTTCAATCGAAGCCATCAGCATTGTCCGAATGGTGTCTCCTTTTGAGGCGTCTCGTGTGTCTTGGTGAAGTTTTCTTGTCGAGTTGCCACAACCTATACTTCTATAATTATATACGCATGTTTATATTTCTCGATTTGAGCTCCTATCTATTCAAATAGTTATTGCCTTAATAATATCATTATCTAAGTACGTACGAAAAGTCGAGAGGATATGTTATTAAATATGGGTAGGAAAAGCATTGGTATTAACACACAAATATGACCTAGAAAAAACATATATTCATGCCTCGAAGGAACGCCGTACCCACCTCATGGTGCCGCGGTGTATTATATGGGTATAACACGTAAAAATAAATATCCATTCTCCTACACCCCTCTGCTACGCCCCTGGTCACCCCAGACACCACAAGGTGCCGCGGCGCCTCCAAAGTCGGCCATGACTGCGCTACGTCAGGGAATCGCGAATCAACCAACCTATTTTTCACAAGAAGTTTGCCGTCTCACGTCAACTTAATTTGTGGTTATAAAGCCATTTTTCAACAGTTTTGTTTTGCAAAAGTAATATTGCAGCAGTACAAGGTTTCAATTCAACTAAATCGTTAAAATAATCGTGCCTGCCAGCTCGATTATTGGTTGTAGGTTGTAGCCAGCGATACCAATCTAACGGTGAACGAGTTTTTATTTGGACTAGGAACCTGCTAACTAGTGTAGTTAATCAGTGTCCGAGAACTTCCTTCGTTTAGGCTTTGAGAATAATTAACTTGAAAAATAATGAAGAAAAATTTATTGAAAATTCCTCAGGTGTCTGTACTGCAGTGTAGGTACATGGCCATTGCTCATGTAGCTTCATCAGCGTTTCAATATAAGTTCGTAGTACCTACTAAGCTTAACTGAGGAAGCAAAGGTACATTATGTACTTACCTAATATTCCTGTCTAGCAGAGCTCTCATGGCACGTCCTTTCACATGACCACTTTCATAGTTGATGATTTTTAGCTTTTTAATTGATTCAAAGGACAGTTCTGAAAACTAGAGAGGTAATCCTAACACTTGTATGTCAACTCCCCAACACACATTTTCATAAATTTTCAAAATCTTCCATTGCAAAACCTTTTTGTGACTAAGAAAGAACTAGGAAACGTACAAATGCTGGAAACTGAGCGCACGGGATAGGCTGGAAAATCCCCTTGGTGGTTCAGCGTTACTTGAAGATAAGTAGCGTCACTTCAAGATATAACACTAATTCGACCCTCTTGACTTTATCAGGTTAGCATACGTTGTGGCTCGCCCCAGATGTTAAAGTTCCCAAGCACCTTATCCTAATTGACTTATCATTTAAGAACTCTCTTTGATTGCTAATCAGAGGTTGTATTCGTCGGCAAAGCAACGACCCACCTACTTTGTTTAGGCATTTTAAACCAACTGCAAATCTGGTAGGACGTACATACCTACCTACCTAAGTAGTTTCGTTTCTTGGTGTAGCAACAACCTGCCGTGTTTACTTTGACAAACTATCAAATCTCTCCTTTTATTCATTCAATATAACAAGTAAAGCTTCCTCAGTTAAGCATAGTACTACGAACTTAATAAAACGGTGATGAAGCTACCTGAGCAATGGCTAGGTACCTACACCACACTACAGATACCTGAGGAATTTTCAATCATCTTTTCTTTACTATTTTTCAGGTTAATAATTATTCTCAAAGCCTAAACGAATGAAGTTCTTTAGTTTTCTGACACTGATTAACTGCAATAGTTAGTAGGCTCCTAGTCCAAATAAAAACTCGTTCACGTTAGATTGGTCAGCAATCTACAATCAATTATTGCACTGGTAGGCACGATTATTATAACATTCAGTCGACATTAAATGGCAAGTTGACTCGTTTGGTGACCTGCTCCACACAATAGCGTTTCCTCTCCTTCTACCTCTATAGCTTAGAATGGAACATATACCTAATTATTACAAAGCACGATCAATCAACCAAGTTAATCGAATGCTGTTGGAATATTTAGTATTTAGTCACTAGTCTCACCCCAAGCAAATAGAGCATGTAGCATGAGACCATGATACAAGTGAACTGGTTAACAGTCAAGTGTTCAGGAGCTCACAAGTGTGAGATAGTTTCTCTTACTTTTTTTTTTCTTTTAAAGAAATTACAGTAGAGGTGAAGAAATAAGTTTTGAGCCAAGGCCCGTTGCCAAGTTCTACACCTGTTCACCTCCTCCCACAAATTGATAAACGTTTACAAAATCGTCAAGACTTACTGGTGACAGTGAGCGCTGTGAGTGGCGTTTTTCAAAATTAGCTGCTCGTGGTGTGTCTAATGGAGACACGGGTGGCACTTGAACAAACATTCGTATTAAGAGTTTATAATTTGGTCTAGACTGCTGTTCGGCTGCCATTCCCTGCCTCAACGGGTGAACCGATTTCCGCACAAATTATGTTGTGGACATTTTTCCATTAGAGAAACTGCCGGGGTAATTGTATACAGTAAATAAGCCTGATGATTGCTGGCTTCGTTGTAAAATTTTACCGAGATCGGTCACCGTTTGGTACCTCTATTTATACCGCTATAATATAGAAATTGTGTTGTATTTTCTATTTCATTTTCTCTTTAGTGTTGCCCGTGATACATGCTACGGTTTGTTATCCCGAATTATAATCTACAGTAGGAGGTTGTGGAGGTGAGATACAATAACTGGCGGTCCTCAATCAGCTTTTTCCTTGCCTTTTTTGATACTTTATCGAGCCCTTGCAAATTTACCTACGAGTACCTACCCAGTCAGTTTTAACAAGGCCATAGCATCAAACTTTATTCCAAGATGTATACATTGTAATGAACTTTAGGCGCCCCGTGGTGGCCTAAATTCACACTCATAGATACAGAGTGACAGTACCATAAGAGATACAACTCGTACTAATAGCATATACGTTACGTTTGGAGAAGATGGGTTTTCCACTTCTAGGATCACCCATCCATCGCCAAACGCGGCCTTTCGAAAACACGGGAATTAGCGCCTGACGTCCGTTGAAAAACAACGGAGCGACGGCAGCGCATTCCTTCGGATCTCGCGGGAACTGTCACACTCCCCCCCTTAAAAAACATACTTGATTGAAGAGCAAGTATGTAAACTAGGTGGAATAGTTTACTGGTTGAGAACTGATGCTCACTAATAAATAGCTGCATTGGTGATTGAGGATAAAAAGGTGAAATTAAAACAGGATGGATTGTCAATGAATCTTCATATATGAAGTATTCATTAGGTAGTTAACCCCCAATCAAAGATTGGAACAATCGGGAATAATATAACTTGCTCAACCAGGAGACTTACAGTAGGGAGCTGCCCACTTTGGGGACTTACGAAAATGGGAACTATGCCCTGGGGAATTAACTTGCTCAACTTTGGAGACTTACAGTGGAAGGTGCCCACTATGGGAAATAATATGAGGGGAAAATTGAGAAATTAATAATCAAGAACCAATGAAAGTATTTATGTATCCAAGGGAGTATAATGGGTATTCCTTCTGGAAACCCGGGCCATGTTTCTTTTGAAACATTAATGCCCCAAAAATAGTGGATCGGTTTACTAGGCGTCAGCCGTGCATAATCCTAACCACGCTATGCTACCATGTAATGAACTTAGGCGCCCTGGAGAGCAATGGGGGCTTAAATCCACACTCATAGATAGAGGGGTGAGTGACAGTACCATAAGAGATACAACTCGCACTAATAGCATATATGCTACGTTTGGAGAAGATAGGTTTTCCAGTTCTAGGATCACCCATCCATCGCCAAACGCGTGCTTTCGAAAACATGGGAATTAGCGCCTGACGCCCGTTAGGAAACAACGGAGCGACGGCAGTGCATTCCCTTGGATCTCGCGGGAACTGTCACAACATGCAAGGGTACCAATGTAGAGGCCCCCTAACCAGTAACCAGCCTAATCGCTCCGTGGAGTCCATGATGACACTCCGTTTAGTGACGAGGGCAACATGGCTCCCACTAGAGTGGTTGCACTTGCTGTGTCCCTTTGGACAGCTTGTTCAATGCCGCTAATCCTTCTGGTCGAGGTGCTGACTAAATCATTAAATGAAACTAAAAAATAGGTGATATGTTCCGGTTGTCTGGCATCTTGTTTGTTATCCTACTCAAGAAGAGTTGTGGCTGCGTGCAATGAATTTTAGTGATTTAATAAATGACATTGTATACTCCAAATAGAGACATTTGAATGTGAGTGGATCATGTGGACTAATGAAGCCCTAAATGGATGAGAACCCTATGGATGCGTTTCACCAAAGTTAATCCCGACTCGAGAGTTATACCTCAAAACCCCCAATAACTGGATTAGCTCCTGAAAAGTTAGTGATCCTCCGTGGCGGAACGCCCTAAGTGGCTGGATTATCTCTTGACCGAAGTCTCCATCTAATAGCTGGTCAAAAGGCAGCTAATTAATTTCTTAATAGCCGTACAATAAGTCCATAGCTCTAATTGCCGGACACTATGCCCTTAGCACTAATAGCCGGACTTGAGGCTCCTGGCTCCAATTTCCTAAGTGCCGGATTCGGAAGAATCGTAGCTTCTGTCAGTTAATCTAAATCGGAAAACTAAAAGAATTAACTAAACGGGGAGAATGTCGGATCAATAATACCGAAACATGGACATCATAAAAGCAAACTTGGTTGCGAGGTTTGAGAAGGATGAATAAGGCAAGTTGTTTGTAGTTCATATCACAATCAGAATGAGCTCTTTGCCGGTGAGTAGAGGTATTGAGTGGTTTTCCCCTATTGGAGCTCTTCTTTTTCCAATAGTACTCTTTCCCCTCTTTGTGCTCTGCTCTCTGGCCAAGCTCTGATATTGTTTATTGGAGGAACTAACAAGTTACAAAATTCATACGCGACAGAAAGTATTCAACTTTAAGATTCGTCTAGATAAACTGACGAGTACTAGGTTTTTGGCTAATGATGAGAGCTTTGAATCTTCTTTGGGAATTCATGAGACTCTGCAAACAAATGGTTTCTGAGTAACGTTTCTTGGATCAGCTGTGTAAATATCCTGCAGTTGAATCACCATGACTTTTCACGACGAGAGAATTGCATTTAATTTGAATCTGCTTGATGGGTCCTATGGCACCTGGTGTACAGTGCATCATAATTAGGGGACATTCACTACAAACATAGTAGGTACGTTCGGGAGCACTAGAAGGATCAGCACTCTTGTATGCAAGTCCCAACCCTGACCCAGCAGTTTAGCTCAAAGGCTGGTCTATAGTCGGTATGTACAATAGCTGGTTGGAGTTCTGACGCTTGGATGAGGAGTGCCCTCAGCGGAGGCCAACCAATTTGGTTGATTCTGTTCGTTGTTGATACATTCCGTTGCTCTCATGTGTTTGGTTGTCACCACCCATGTCTTTGGTTGGGGCACTGTGTGATTGAGCGATTTTGAGTGATGGCTCATTTATCTATGTGGACGATTCCACCTTTACGTCTTGCAGTAATGATATGTCTGAGCTTCAACCAAACTCTGCTCATCAAGTGGCTCGAGCTGAAGAATGCTAACTTTCACTGCTAACTAACTTAAGGTCAACCCGAGTGAATTGCAAAGTATTATTATTAGCAACTATCCACACACGCCTGAGCTATCAATAAAAGTACTCGGTTTTCACAGTGACTCCAGGTCAGATGGGCGTGTCATATCGACTGCACGCCAGGCTATCAAGTTGCTTATTCCTCTTAAAGCGCTTAGCAAGATCCGTTGCATCTGAGGTGCTGCTGACGGCCTATCATGGTTTGTTCGTCTCGGTGATGACATATGGACTGATTGTATGGGGTGCCTCTGCTGGGGTGAATCGAATTTTTCGCCTACAGATGTTCACCACCATACGCATGCCAAGCCCTTGTTCAAAACCTATGGGCTACTTACGATATATTCATGTTGTATACTCATGACCTTCAAACAAACTCATGAGGAAAAGAGCTGTCTTCCGAGAAGGGGTGATGTTCACAACCACGGTACGCGCCAAATAATGAACTTGGACGTCCCACGCCTAAGATTGGCGGCATCGCAGAGGAGACACAAGTACCTAGGCATCAAATTTTTCAATCATGTCCCCCAAAACGTTCAAAACCTGCATCCTCGGGCCTTTTCTACAGTCGTGAAGAAGCAGCTCCTCTTTATGGCCTTCACGAATTTTTCGATATCAACTTTGCCACAAGCTAGATTATATAAATATATGTGCTTACCTACCTTTTATCTCCTTCTTAATATTAGTTTAGTAATTTATTGTTCTAGCTATCTTATCTTTAATGTGTATATTTTGTTTATTATGTTGACTATTTGCTATGTACTGTATGACGGCAATAAAATCTGATTTGATTTGATTGTTTGCTTTAGTCTCTGTATGGTTAATTGGGATTTTCCTCACACATGGTTATGGATCCAACAATGAAAACACAATCACCCCTTCTCCCTAGCTATTAATCTAACGATTAATTGCAAGTTTTGTCCAAATTGCTATAGTCACTTTGAAGGATGGCAGGAAATATCCGCCAAAAATTCACTCAAAACATGGAAATTATTATTTTCTACGAATGGTATGTTTTAACTGCATTAGAAACTTGCCACTAAAAACCACAAAAGTGGGTAGGATGGCAGAATTGGAAGATTGCCTGAAAACGTGTTGGGAACAACCCACCACCCGAAATATCAAGAATATCGGAAGATTGGGTTAAGAAGTTTTCGAAATTCAGCTCGAAAATCAGAATGTACCAAACAACTGTAGTAATGTAGTCCAACTGTAACAGTACAACTGTACTGTTGTGGTCCAGCTCACAGATGGTCGCACATTTGCAATTTGATAACGGTCAGTATACCTGAAAGTCTTGATGACCAAAAAAAGTTTTATTCATCTTATTTATCCTAAACAAATACGATACCAAAACGTAATCATGTCTACCAACACCAACCACTTAGAATTTTCAATGGTGGAAGAAAACATACAATAACGTTAAAAACCATGGGCATGGATGATTATTATGCTTGCGAAGGAGCTTCAAAGTGAACCTCTAAGTGGTGACCCTATCGAGTAAACAGGAGGTTCAGATAAAACGATGGGATTCGTTTTGGCAGCTTGACGTAAACATTTTGATGCTAAAGAGTTGCTAACAGTTTGCATTTGTCTTATCCGACCGTAAACATTTCGTTGGCTGTTAATGTTGGAAAATAGGCTGAAATATAAATTTAGTTTCTGGCGACTGATTTCTTCTGAGTTTCGGGTCTAAAAATATAGTATAAAATTGATAATCTGTAATTAATAAATGTTTCGCTCGCTCCAAAAAAATTTTGGTTAACTTACCTCTGATCCTGATTAACCTACCTAGATGTCTTTTAAGCGAATTTTCTGGAAAAAATATATTAATGAAACGGCTACAACCTTTATTTATTTAATTTTTTATTATTATTATTATTATTTTTTCTTTTCAAATTAAATTTGCAAAAATTTTCTCCATCTATAGTCTTGTTGGAATATTCTTTTCATATAATATGTGTTTGCGATGTTTTTGTGTCATTCCAGACTATTTATATCCCTAGAATCAAGGTGATAAATTCATTCTATCATTTAAAAAAAAAAAACCAAAAATTCCAAAAGAAAAGACCAGTTTGTGGAACAGCGCTTTTCGAGCACTTTATTTAATTTTGAATCTTTCAAAATAGTGCTGAAAAATTAAATGTAGGCATTGATAGTAGTACATTTACACGTGTAGGTAGGCACATGTCATTTAAGAACTTGGAATTAAGACAAAAATATTTATAAAAATGTTGGCTGGCATTTAACAATTTAGACGTATGTATGAAATAAACAATATCAAATATTTTTAAAACGGCAAAAATGGTGATTATACGTTGTTAAAACTAGATCACTTGCAATTAGTTTATGATACCTATCAAAGAGTGATTTACAATTTGGGGTTTATAGTTGCCAAATGTTTAGAAACTTGAATTTTTTAATACACGCAACAAAGTAGATTTATATTTTGACAAGCCTCGCGTTTAGAATTCAGAATTCAATTCAAAATTTTTGGAAACACATATACATACATATGTACCTACCTAGATGTGCAAACAATATTGCTCAGAACGGTAAAAATTATTTAGTTGAAATTATGATTGTACCAGACTTATATTCTGGCAGCATTATTTACTATATCAATTTATGACATAAATAAATATAAACTACGACATAAATAGAAGAATAAGTACGAAAGAAATGCGTGATAAATCGACAGCTTTCCAACGAATGGAGAACGATTTTAGTCCGATGAAAACTAAAGAAGTTTCATTTCCCCAGCAACGGCTTGGTTGTACTTGAAAATCATAAGAAAATTTCGTATCACTTCCGCGTCACCCATCTCGCGTAACATTTTCGGGCAGTTTGCTCAAGACTAAAGCCTAACCAATTCCATGCTAATAAGTGATTGTTGGTTTTGGCTAATGAAATCGTCGAAGTGAATCACTTATTGATGAAGTGAAACATTTTAGAATGAGGCAAGAAGCAAACGCGGTTTTGAAATGAAATGGTCATTTTGAGGCTGAAAGGTGTGATTTTATAGATATATATATTAAGTAATAGCTAATAAGTATAGAGACGAAACAATGAAGTTAGTCATAAAGATGGAGTTGCAGGATTAATCACGGGGAATCCTCATTTCTCATCCTGGCTATACAAACTGGGCTGGTCCAGGTGACAAACAGCATTCAGTTTGAAAACCGAAAACCGCCCACAAACTCCTCCTAACTAGAATAAAATGTAAAAAGTGGCAGTTACACACATCCGCTATGACGTAAGTTGAGAGTGATAAATCTCCACTTCCTGACCGTGAGACGGGTATAATTACATCATTTACCCGGGGTCCGAGAGGAAAAAAAGTTGGCAAGGCGAGCTTCCCCCGAGTATGAGTACAAGTGTTGCCTTACATTCCATGACAACTTCAGTATCTTCTGCTCACAAGGGCAGAAATAGCAAGAAATAAATTATCGCGTCGTGGTAGTTCTACCTTTGCATGTCGGAGGATGCAGCTGTAGATGAAAACATCCAACTACTACACGGTGGGAAATGGCATTAGCTCCTGTATTAGTAGTTGGATGTATTTTATGTGAACTATTTGGTGATAAGAGTATATCGCGAGAGAATCTTGGATAAATAGAGAGTTTTTGTAGAATTCGCCAACGCATATTTCGTTGCAAACATCGGTTCTCGTCTGATCACCGAAGTAAACAACATCGGGCTTGGTTAGTACCTACTTGGATGGGTGACCGTCCGGGAGCGCCGCGATTACGGCATCTTTTTTATTTTTTGTCTAATTCAATTTTTCATCTAGCTACATCAAGTTTACTTAATCAGGCCTCGTGGAATAGATCATTTTTTGTGCCTTCCCTGCTGTATCAAATGGTAATTTCCAGGATCTAAGATGGTACCTTGTACAAATTCTCCTACCAACCTACTCAATTTGTTATTGAACTGACAACAGCTTTTGTATACAAACTTATTATTTAAACAACAAACCTGCTCGTTGTCTGAATCTTTGTGTTGTTAGATACAACTTTGTAGTACGAAATGAACTGGGGAATGCTTACGGAGAGTGGGTATCTACTTAAAAATCGGAAGAGTACATTTACCCCAAGTAGGTGAACAGGATATCTGGCTGTCGGACGAAGTAGGTACTTTGTTCACATAATCAACATAATTTGATTTAATAATACAATTATATTTATCACAGGTTTTTACTTTTTTCGACTAGGTAGGTAACTGTGGAAGGGAAACGTTACGACAGTCAGAGGGAGAACCAATGCCTATTCTTAAAACTGTGGTCACCTTTGCGTCAGGATATGACGACTACACGTAGGACGGGATTCCAACGAAAGTATTTTTCCTGCCTACGTTTAGGTAGGCCTTTTCCCCGTACACGCGTAGTTCTACGCGTTGACGTTTAAACTCACGCATGCGCAGTTGGTATTTCAGTATTTTTGCGTACACGGATAGAAAATTACGGGAAGAACTAAAACTTTCTAATATTGATTTCCCAAGACATAACACATAGGAAAATGCTTCATATGCAGGGTGTCCCGCTTAAGGTGGTCAGTACATTAAGGGTCAAGTTTAGAGCTTATTTCCGATTGAAAGTTCCTCCTAGAGATTTTTTTAAAACGCTTCGTTTTTGAGTTGTTTAATTTTTAAGATTATTTTTTAGTTTCGACCTTTTGTCACCAAAGCGATCATAACTCCCTTAGGGTGGAATTCATAGACAAAGCCTGAGTGTGTGTGTTCACTCGCACTCACCTAAATGGAGGGTCACCCTCAACTCACCAGTTCGAATTCATAGTTGAGTGGGGTGGTTCACTCAACAGTTAGGGGCACACTCAGATTACAGGAGCTCAACAGTGCACTCAGGGGACACTCAACGTTTTTTCAACATAAGTTGGCAGCCCTGACAGTATGTTGTAGGGGAAGTTTCCCTGGTTTGAGGGAAAAAAGGACGGGGAAATTCCCTCTCACATTCCACACTGATCAATAACAGTTCTCAAAGGTTACACTTTTCTTTGTGTTTTTGCTTTTTAAGCTATTATCCTTGTTCCTTGGCGAGACAGGACATAGGCCTTATCAGACAAAAACCAAAGTTATTGGTCCTCCCGCCTAGATCGGGGCAGCCATAAGTTGAAGTGAATCCTTTTTGCTTGTTTGTTGAAGTGCTGATAATTTGTGTTTATTATCTATTGAATTGTATAATTATGTACAGAGTTGTGACGAAAAAGAAGTGAGAAAATGAGAAAACAATGATTCGCCAGTTAGTTTTGAAGAACAGATATATGTAGTTGAAAATAAGAAGAGTTATGGTATAATGAGACTTATGGACAAAAAGAAGACGTGAGGTTTTGCAAGAGCTTCAAAGCAATCACATCTTCTTGGAATTCTCATTGATTGTACATCTTGATGAATGACCTACCGACAACTCATTCCACAAACCAAGATTAATCTGAAAACCATGCACTACAAACCTGGTATGTAGAGATCGCATAAAATCAAAGAGCGACCAGCACTTTCAGCTGTGGTACCTAGTTATAAATCCTTTCCATTTATTTTAGGCTCCTAAGGGTTCGTAGTTGTTCATGACTGTTTCTTTCCCGAATCGGAATAGTTTGCGAAATATTTCATTGTTGATTGTGTATCATTCGAATGGGATCTGTCACATCAAACATGTACCTAACTACCGTTTAGGAACAGCCTAACTACTCTTATGTGTGCGTACTCTTATGAAGTTTTTGAATAAACTCCGAACTAAATAAAGGATGTATGTTCTACTACATTACCTATTCCTATACCTACGTGAAAATAATAATAAAAGTTATCAGTTGACGCACTTAAGTGACCTCCTGCCGTCACTCAGGATTTTACACCATTGAGCTGAGGGTGATACTCACCTCAACGCCATTTTTTGTTTATGAATCCCGTTGAGTGTGCACTTAGGTTGCACACTCAGTGCGCCCTCAGGGTCGCCCTCAAATCACGTCTATGAATCGCACAGAGTGCATAAATTCCCTTATCGATACACTTAGGGGCCCACTCAGAATCAATTCCCGTCTATGAATTCTGCCCTTAATTTACTGTGTAAATTTAAGGATACCGTTGGAAAGAGCTTTAAATGTTCTATCGGATACAAGAAAATGCCCATACGTCCTTCAAAAATCGTTTTAGAATGCCTCAAAACGGATTTCTTCGAATCAATTTTTCAAAAATTCTGATTTTTAAATTTTTGGAGCCATTTAAAATTGTTTTTCTACGAACATTCGCTAGGATGCCCAAGTTAGAGTTTTTGAATGAATTTAACATTCCTGTTTCAGCCCCATATTTGCTCATATGGTCATTTTGTTGTGACTGCAATATAATCAAATCAGATCTGGTGCATTAATCGAGTTGCGAGTTTGGGGTGCTTAACTGGCATGATGAGTGCCTTTTGGGGTGTGAAACTCCGGAGTTTGTGATTGCAGTATAAATACGAACTTGTTACCAAACCCGTTTGGTTGAATGCCGCAAGTTTTCGTCGAGTCCATCTATAAGGCACTCCACCTCCGTCAGAACCTCATCTCTGGAAATTCTCTCCGAACAAAACTCGTAACTTTTCATTTCTCACGCTTTAGTTACTGCAGAACACAACGCAAGCGGTAGACTGCGGTGAACCCATTCGTTAACGCTAAGCTCTTCTCAACGCGAGTTTCCCCCGCTGTATCGCAAAAATGTTGTTCGCGGTGGATTTTTCAATTCGCTGAATAGACTTGTATGATGGAGTAGTAAACTGGAAATTCCAAGTTCCGTATAATAATTGAGAGTGCTACTGAATTTATACCCTATCTATCTACTTATTGTATGTTTCATCCAAAATAATGCAGTACACGAATACGTTGGAGTGGTGCGTTTTTTATAGCGTTCTTTCTAAAGAAAGATGTACCATTCCAGTAATACTTATTTACTTGTTGATACTCATATTTATTGTGTACACTTTCAGAGAGCTATTAAAGGTTCCAAGTAAACTAATGAAATGACATCGGTAGATACAGTAATTAGGTACGTACCTTAAATATGGTCGGCATATAGCATAAAGGAAACTTAGCCTTGATTAGCTGAGTTAGAGGCTTTGAAGATGAATTGTCTGATTAAAAAAAATAAAATTGATTCTCTCCGGCATTGGCAAGTCACGCAGCTACAGCGTACATAGTACTAAAGTGTAAACAAATGAAAATAAAACAGAATTCATTACATAGATTTCTCTGTTATCAAAAACAAAACCCATTCAGAAGTTTAAAAATAAGTGAATTTAAAGCTGCAAAAATAACCGTCATCTCGAAGATACTTAAGGGAGTCCAGACGACCTCAACATGAGCTACCTCATTCACGAACCCTAGAAACGGACATGAGGTTAAACGATGTGACTATTTCCCTCAAACTACAAGTTGAATAATGACTACAGTTTCATTACATTCCCCAGACATTTCTACGTCGAAAACGTGTGGATATAATGAATTGAATTTACTTAGTAATTCATTAAGAATTGGGAAAAACCTCGAAGCATTCAAACAACGAATGCTTGCCCCTGTTGGGGGTACGTGTAGTAGGGCAAGTGCGTTTTCAACTTTCTACCCGAAAAATAATGAAAATAAAATAAAACCATGTAGGTAAGTAGATTTTAGGTACATATAATTTAATATGAATTGTTAATAAAAAATAAAACGCCACAAAATAGATAATTTTCAGCAACTCAACATAAATTTCTGAGTTTATAAAATGGTCAATAAACTCATCCACTTGTTGGCTGTCCTCTGATTCGTGGTCGGTTGGGGAATGAGGTTTGTGTGAGAGAGAATTTGAAACGAGACCTTCTCGAACGATCAAGTTTGTCCCCCACCCCGGCAACTACTTGGAACCGTTCCCTACAAGAAGGACTGTGAGTTCTCCAATTCCATATAGGTCAGAATGAAGTATATAGTTTGGTGGTCTGGATGCTCGCAAGCTCGCATCTCAAAAATACATAACATCAAGTAGTCAATCCCTTAGTAAACATGCAGATTAGTTGGATATGTAGATCAGAATGAAGTGTATAGTTTGGTGGTCATAACACGATCACATAACAGTTTAGAAACGTAAATGTGACTTTTCATTTGTGACTCATGAGCTGCTCCGCGTTGAACGGAATTGAAGAACTCACAGTTCTTCTTGTAGGGAACGGTTCCAAGTAGTTGCCAGGGTGGGGGACAAACTTGATCGCTCGAGAAGGTCTCGTGAATTCGAAGACTCCAGAGTTTTTGCAGAATGAAGATAGGACGGAGGTTTGAGAGAAGCGTGCGGTTGTGCGTGGGGGTTGAGGAAGAGGTTCGGGTAGGAAACTAGGCATCAAGACCTTGATTTTCATATTTTCCTAGTAATTGTATGTGGTTTTTTATGAAACGCACTTGCCCCCACTGTAAAAAAAAGAGGGGCAAGAACGTTTTATTGATTTACTGCAGCAATTTTTGGAGCCTTGAAGTTATCAAGAGCGCGGTGCATACATAGATAAAAGGTTGAAAGATAAGCAGTGGAATAAACAGGAAAGGAAGGGTTTTAGACAAGAAAACCATTGAATACCGCACCTCCCTCAGATTCACACTCTCATATCGGACGAAGGCTTCGCAGAAAATGGTTCCAATTATGTTTATTCGTTCACTGAGGAGGTTAAACGAAATTGATCACCGGCAGTGATTATTATTATTATTATTGTTGTGACACATGTTATATTTTCCAACCTGTTGGTACACAGTTGAAATTCAATAGTTGTTTTTATGGGAATATTTTGATTCTAGTCAAGAATATAGTTTATTACCATTTTGTTCTTTCCGGACTAAGACATTATTAACTGACGGCTTCGAACTTCCTTTCATATACTATAGATCTCCCATTGTTTCTGCTCTGAATAGGATTTTCCCATAGATATAATATATAATAATTGCTTCTTCACTATTAAAAACTACACTATACCCTTTATCCGTTATTTTCCCCACAGACATTAGGTTCGTTCTCAAATCTGGTACTAGGAGAGTTTTCTCGAGCATAAGTTTTAGTGGTTTTGCATTGTTTTCTACTATAAGGGGGACTGTTCCTTTTCCTTCTACTGGAATCGTATGCTTACTAGCTAATTTCACACAGTTCTGCCTAGTTTCACTTATGTTCCTGAATACCCTTCCATCCCTGCACATGTGGGAATCCTGTCTAGAATCCATTTCTCACTACCACCGGATTGTCCAGTTATCAGGGCTACTGTTGCGATTCCATAATTTTCATCACTATCACCACCATTTTCTGCTGAATTGCTTTTAAATTTTCTCCTTTGTGGACAATTGAAAAATTTATGTCCAAATCTCTTGCAACAGTAACATTTAACGTCTTCATATTCACAATAATACTTGTTCGTGGGTTGTCCTTTGCACTCTATCTACTTCTTGCGAAATTTTCGTGCTGCAAGAGCATCACTTGTCCTAGAGATTTGATGATTTTGAATCCTAGCTTCACTTTCTTCAATTATCTTTAGTCTAAATTGATGCTCTTGCAGCACAAAAATTTCGCAAGAAGCAGATAGAGTGCAAAAGACAACCCACGAACAAATATTACGGTGAATATGAAGACGTTAAATGTTACTCTTGCAAGAAATTTGCATCCGGTGGTAATAAACTCCTGTTCTATCATTTACTAAGAAACTTATTAAAATAGAGTGGCGAAATGAAACGAAGAGACGCACTTGCCCCGAAAACGCACTTGCCCCACCCTACCCCTTTTAATCACAAAAGGTAAACGTGACCCTTCTTCCCTATAATATAAGATCAGGTTGAGAGGGACTTTGTTAGTTTATTGTGCTAAGAGAGATTAAGGGGAACAAATTCTAATTTGTGTTGCGTTATGCTTTGTTTAAGCTTAACTTGATGATCATAATGATGGCTGAACAGCTCTTGTTGGATGCACAATGATAGTCTTCCCAACAATGGCGTCTCAATCAAATGTTGAAAACGTTCTCAGAACACAAGCAGGAATTCTGAATGTGTTTATATTTAGATGGTTTACTGTGGTATTTTTTGTCGTCTGCCCTAATCACCACTTTAGGGACGTTGCTCGTCTCGCTCCGAGCTTAAAATGTCATCGGCAAACATTTCTTCTCCCGCCCCGGCGAAAAATAGTTCGAAGCCCTGACCCTCCTCCCTGCCTGCCTCCCACTTCTCAGATTCAGCTGCTTTGGACCCGTAGTGCGTCTTCTTTCAGTTGCTCGCGTATTTCCTTCTTGATAGCTCATTCAGTAGGATTTCCGTTGAAAGCCCCATTCACGATCTTCATTTTAAGGTCAACATGTCTCATTCGGGACCCCAACAGTTCGCCAAGTTCCCGGCCTGAGCCGCCTTCGAGGTTGTTCAATAACAGTTTGCTAGTTTCGTTTTGATGAGACTAAAAATCATCGATATTTCGTTTAGTATTATATTTTGCAGTTGAACTACTCTTAATCAACTCTCCGAGGTATCCGACCTTAACCGCCATCTCGAATGTCTGAAAGTTTTCTGTTGAGAAAATGAAAGAATACGACGCAATAATAAATTTTAATTAAATTGAAACTAACTTATCTTTCTTTTTAATGCCTTGCCAATCTACCTAGTGAATCATGTATTTTTAAGATTCTTCTGTATCGAAAACTTTCGAGGAATCTTTTGCTTACCTCCGTTCAAAGGTTATTAATGAAATATCATTTTGAAAGCACAAATTGAAGTAATTATGTTGATTACAAAGTACCTTGGACGTACCTAACTTTGAAGCTTTATATTCTTAACAAACATCTTTAAATTTCTTAACTTTGTAGAAAGAGGTCATGTTTTTCTTGCATAAAAGTGTGAGTAAAAAATAGTCCAGTCATGAAGCATGACCCCATGAGCGAATTTTTGAAGAAATCTTCGACATTTCAGTCGCTATTGATCGTGAAGAGAAATTTTAGTTTATGATTTTGGGTCTGCGTGCTAGTACGTACATAAATAGAACTTCTTCATAATTTCATGGCTGATATTTTCTAAGCCACAGTCAGTATTAAAGCTACATCAAGTCCTAAAACAGTTGAGCGTAAAACATTAAAGAGAGCGACCGAGAGAATCGGAGGACGGAATATTTCACAGAGTAAACTCATCAGTTGTGATTACTTTTTTTTTAAACAAGCACCTACTACCTACGTTTTAAACAGCATGGTTCTAGGGTTGGTTATACAGGGATACTTCCATAAGAGTAGTTCAATCTGAATTTGGACAATGTTTCATGCAAATATTACCGATTTTTACAACTAGCGAACGGCATTATTTAGATTTTTGACTGATTTTTCAACTTTGAAATTTTTGAAAACTTGATACATATTCTTATAGGAAATTTTACGCTGATTCCGAATATACCACATGTTAGTATGCTGAAAGAATTATTGCCACAAATTGCAAAAAGCAGGCTATGGTATATTCGGAATCAGCGTAAAACTTCCTATAAGAATATGCATCAAGTTTTCAAAAATTTCAAAGTTGAAAAATCAGTCAAAAATCGAAATAATGCCGTTCGCTAGTTGTAAAAATCGGTAATATTTGCATGAAACATTGTCCAAATTCAGATTGAACTACTCTTATGGAAGCATCCTTGTATAACCAATCCTAGAACCATGCTGTTTAAAACGTAGTTAGTTGGTGCTTGTTAAAAAAGTTGAAAAATCAGTCAAAAATCGGAATAATCGAAGATTTCTTCAAAAATTCGCTCATGGGGTCACGCTGCATAACTGGACTTTTTCGTTTCTTAATTGAACAATTATGACATTTCACGCTACTTCTTGATTTACTCTTTTCCGCTATGAAATGTTTCAAGATCATTTAAAACTTCTCAATGACCTTTACATTCATGATATGTTTAAACGATGAAGCTGTGTGCCACACCCAACTTGGCAGACGTTTTTTATTTATGGTTATTTTTATTTCTGAAAAATTGTATTTGTCATAAATTTGAAAGCACAAAATGGTTTTGCTTGAACCTGGACAAGTTTCAGATATAAATCTTAGCATATCGTGGACAGCGTTATTAGGTACAAGCCATGTTACGCAGATGGATCAAACCAATCTCTTGGAAACGAAAGTTAGTGAAAAACATTGTCTATTTCCACGAAAAATAGGGGCGCATACCCGAAGCTCCCCATCGACGAGTTTTTATACGTGAAGCTCCCCGCTTACTTTCTCCTCATGTACGCGAAGCTCTCTGCCTCCTTTCTCTTCTTGTATGCGAAGCTCCCCGTCACCTATATACGAAAGTCACCTAATCCAGTAACCTAGACTTTTGGCATTACAAATATCAAAATGAAAAATATTAATGAATAATAATAATAATTTGATGAAACATAAAATAAACTGCATGGTAGATCTGGGTAGATCATAAGGGAGCTTGGTGAACAAAACAGCATGCACGAATAATTATACTATATATATATATATTAAAACAAAGTTAATTTATCACAGAATAATATCGTGATCGTCGTCTCCAAGTGAAATTACTTGTAAATAAACATCGAACTGGTCAGTCGTCAAACACCGAATCTTGGCTGGTTTTTACATGAAAGAATTTCATCTATGTGGAGTAGAAAATCCTCTCCTTTCGATGTTGTGGTGTCCAACATTCGCAGGGCCTCGTCTATCACGTCTATTTTGAGGAAGTCGCGATCCTAATTTTCGTCTTTTGGCCCAATAAGCGATACGACTCAAGTTCATAACTTCGTGGAACAGAATGATGTTAGCAGAAGGGGCCTCATCAATTGCAGCTCTAACTACCTGGAATGAACAGAATTTTCCAAAATTATCGCATTACGTTTGTGTTAAATTGAGTTGAAATATGAGTAGTTTGTGTGCCTAACTACGAATTTGATTCGCTTAAAATTAAAAGCATGAAATAACTTCATCAGTGCATGCAGTCTATTTACGATTTCACTATTTCGTTCAAATTGTTCACTGATTTTTTTTTTATCGAAGCTAAGTTATTGAACTAACGTTTGATGGTCGGGATGAGATATCTTCCACAGCCTTCCGTTTCATATTATTTTGGAGCACCCTTTACTCAACGTCGCTTTCTACCGCTGGGGGATGGTCGTGGTCGTGACTGCCAACCACATCCACAATCTGCCTTCCCATTGTCTTTACTGCGCACTAAATACTTCCTCAGACTACACACCCACCTACTCATTTCATTTGCCAACGGTTTTTGGAAATAAAATTTAAACCTATCCACCAATAGCCCATCACGACCGCTACGAGTACCGGATGATACAAACGAGGATACGTTCATGTTGTTCGATGATCACTGAGAGCCGGTCCGTTCAAATCACTGATAAGGCTCGAAACGCCTCGAGAGGGGAAGGGGGAGCATCAGGTACACCCATTCTCTCGGCACGGGACGCTTCGCGTATGCCTGCTAGAACTTGCCGGGGAGCACCGAGTACAGCGCAAATGACTTTCACTTTTGACGGGGAGCTTCGCGTAGTCACCCAAAAATAAAGAGTTACAATGTTAAATCGATTTCGACGGTTAGGCCATCATCAGTAACAAATAATAACTGAAGACACATTAGAAAGGACTGAGCTTTTATAGACACAGGTGAAGGGAGATTGAATCCTATTGGTCAAGAGAAAGGAAAGGGGCAGGAGGTGCAACCAATCAAGTGCAACCAAAGTGACGGGGGATTATTGCTAATCAGATGAAATGAAAGGGGGAAAAAAACTAAATATGGTTTCAACATTGTGAATAGAGATAATTCCAAGCTTTATAGAAATGGACCTATCAGTGGTGAAATATATTGAGGTATATCCTCATTTAAACATATACCAGATCTGTCACTTTTGATAATCTCGAATTTTTCAAAAATTCTCTGTCCTTTCTAATGTGTTTTCAGTTATTATTTGTTACTGATGATGGCCTAACCGTCGAAATCGATTTAACATTGTAACTCTTTATTTTTCGTGGAAATAGACAACGTTTTTCTCTAACATCCGTTTTGAAATGGGTTTCCACAACTTCGTCGCGAGTAATTTAGTTCGTATCAATCTCTTGGGTTGTGTGTTTTGTATGAAAACCCAGCTTATTCATAATTTGTTTCTGAGTCTGCAAATGACTGGAACGGCCCACTTTAATTCAATGCCTCCAACTTTGATCCTCCCTCTTTCCATCTTCAATACATAATTATATGCATCTGGACTGAGATTAAACATTTACACTTATTTCCACTTCATGGAAAAACATTGAATCATGGATATGTTTCTGGCAAATGAATTTGTTCATATTTCACACAATCACACAACCACACACACATGGAATCTCATGAAAACACACATCACACATGGTTTTCACATGGAATGGGAATGAGTGTAAATGCGTTTTATGTAAACAAACGCTGCAAATTATTACGCAATGGTTCATTATTTCTGTATTAGATAGTTGATACCTGTCTGTCCGACGCAGAACACTATATTGTTCATAATCATCAAACAAAATCTATTATACAATATCTAAATGTCACTGCATAGGCTTAAACGCATGCCGAGGAGACATTATTTTAATTAAATAAAACACCTAAACTTTACTGGTCCTTCTGTATTTAACAAGAAAGAGCTGGCCTGCCAAATGTAAATTATTGAAGTAAAATAAATCACCTACCTACGCTTCACAAGCCCATCCATAGGTGACAGAAGTTATATTAAACTCGATTTCGTGTGGATTTATATCAGTTGATGCGATCATTGTAGTTTTCAAGGCGATTTCTACTGTTTCACCAGTCCCTGACAATGTTCCAGCCCTTAGGGAGAGTTCAAGGATGAACATAAAACGACACGGGTGGTTTCATTCGATCCTTTGGGATGTTATCTATAAATTATACCCAAACAATATTACTGTTACCTTGAAAGTTTTCGAGATCTAGAGTTTTTAATATTCCAGCCCTTAAATACCACTACTCTTTAGGGTTTATAGAAATAAATGCCGAGCTTCTAGAACCAACTATAGATCCCACTATGGTTTATAACCCAAGTTTCATAAGATTTGGCTCAGAAGTTTCGAGTAAAAGCTCGTAAACCTTATCTTAATCTTAAAGCGTAAGCCCACAAATTTTAAGGGGATGTTAAGAGCAGAAATCAAAAATTTTTGTTCTTGGTCGATTATTAGGGTTCATTTTTTAATAGGTATAATAAACCAAAAAATTGAGTAGGATTGCTGATAGGCAATTACTTATTTATTACCTATTTATTAATTTATTAACAAAACAAACTGATCCCAATTTCTAAATAATGATAATGATGTTTCTGTTGAGAAAAAACAAGTGAAATTATGAAGAAAGAAATGTAGATTGAACGTCATCAATTAAAGCTTCGTCCAAAAAGTACATGAAGAAGAAGCAAATTCACAAACGCTGTCAAAAATAGAGGAAATCCGGAAGATACCTATTCAAAGAAACGCTTGCATATGAGTCTACAACACAATGGGACATTTATGTCTTAAGTTGTAGACTCGTATGCAAGCTCTAAGAGCCACTCAGCTGGTCCGGACCCTGGGTATCATCAAGCAAATGTCCTAAAGAGGCTATGTACATACGAAATTACAGCTTCCTAGAGTGTAAAGAATAGAAATTAGCTTTAAGAGCCACTCATCTGATCCGGACCCTGGACATCGTCAAGTAAATGTCCTAAAGAGGCTACATACGAAATTACTGCTTCCTAGAGTGTAAAGCATAGAAATTAGCTTTAAGAGCCACTCATCTGATCCGGACCCTGGGAATCGTCAAGTAAATATCCTAAAGAGGCTACATACGAAATTACAGCTTCCTAGAGTGTAAAGCATAGAAATTAGCTTTATGAGCCACTCATCTGATCCGGACCCTGGGCATCGTCAAGTAAATGTCCTAAAGAGGCTACATACGAAATTACAGCTTCCTAGAGGGTAAAGCATAAAAAATAGCTTTAAGAGCCACTCATCTGATCCGGACCCTGGGAATCGTCAAGTAAATATCCTAAAGAGGCAATGTACGGAAGTACAGCTTCCTAGAGTGTAAAGCATAGAAATTAGCTTTATGAGCCACTCACCTGATCCGGACCCTGGGCATCGTCAAGTAAATAACCTAAAGAGGCTACATACGAAATTACAGCTTCCTAGAGTGTAAAGTATAGTAATTCCCTATTACAATGATTTAACCACCGCTTCTCAAATCAAACCGTTCTCGCAATATTCGGATCACTCGCTATGAATCAAATCATCGAAACACCAGCTCAATGAAATCATCAGAAATAAACAAGTGGTTGCAATCATGTTCACAATATCAATTATTGAGAATGATCACCTTAGTGTACACAATAATTATTCAAAAACCATGCTCATAACTCAGCTTGTTGGCCACGCAAATCGCAGTAGTTAACATAATATGGTTGGACAAATCGAGAGCTTTCGAACGAATGGTCAACGATTTTTATGGGATGAAAAGCGACTCGGTTGTAAGCGGAAATCATCAGAAACAACCGTAACGCTTTTTTTAAACGCTTTTTGTTAACACTTACATTTTATTCCTCTTTATTTCTTGCCTATAATTGTCTGACTCCCTCTGGTGCATTTCTTTGTAGCCCTGAGGATGGTATAAAAATATACCGAAACGTTGGCCTAGAAAAATAGTGGTACACTTTATGACTGAACCTCAAGATTCCAACAAATCTTATTTTGAACAAAGCAGACAAGAAACCAAACCTTATCGTTATTGAGAAAGGTACGGTTTCACTTCATCTCCAAGTTTTTTCCTTGGGTTGTTGCTCTCATATATAAATATATATTATGTATATTTGCTTCAAGTAGTTGCTATTCTTGTTTCTAGATTGCTACATTTCTTGGAAGTAACTTCAATAATACGTGTAAATATACCTAAATTTTCATTAACTTCCGTGTTCTTCTCTGAAATGGGTTTCCACAACTTCATCGCGAATGATTCAGTTTAGCTCGTTCTAATTTTTTATCGGTGGTTTGGTCTTGATTAAACACTCCTTTTCCCACTTCAGGAGAAAACATTAAATCATGGATATGTTTCTGGGAAATGTGTATATACACTCATTTCAACGCTTTTCTGTGAAATAGTGTGTACAAATATTTTCATTTTGTGTGGGGGGGGGGGGAGCTGTTGATAAGTCGTATTGCAGGTAGGCCACCTGACAGACAAATTTATATGTAGCTGTTCTTCAATACGTTCAGAACATTTTTAAAAAAATTGCAGATCGTAGAGTGGTGAGGTAAGTGAGATATCGGTAAGAATTCGTGGATACATTCGTAGAAAAACCAGTGGCAGTTGGTGTATGAACGGGTCCCGTTTGGGGCTTCCAGATCCAGAAGCTTGAATATTGTGCGAATCGGGAAAGAAGGCATGTTTTAGAAACTACATTCCCTGCTGAAAAAAAATGGTACGGGACAATACAACGCCAAAGACAGTTCTAGCGGCTTTAAAAAGCGTTTGCCAAAAAGTCCAGTCATGCAGAATGACCCCATGAGCGAATTTTTGAAGAAATCTTCGACATTTCAGTCGCTATTGATCGTGTAGAGAAATTTTAGTTTATGATTTTGACAGACAAACATGGAATCAAATTATTAAAAATAATTAGGATTTACATTTACATTTAGGATTTACATTAATTAGGATTACTTTTTTTCTTTTTTTTTTTTTTTTTTTAACAAGCACCTACTACCAAAGTTTTAAAAAGCATGGTTCTAGGATTGGTTATACAGGGATACTTCCATAAGAGTAGTTCAATCTGAATTTGGACAATGTTTCATGCAAATATTACCGATTTTTGCAACTAGCGAACGGCATTATTTCGATTTTTGACTGATTTTTCAACTTTGAAATTTTTCAAAACTTGATACATATTCTTATAGGAAAATTTACGCTGATTCCGAATATACCACATGTTAGTATGCTGAAAAAATTATTTCGCACAACAAATCGCAAAAAACAGGCTATTTTGAAATTTTAGACTATATTTTAGAAAATTTCAACCCGAAGATGTAATCCGATCATGCTGGCCAACGAACTTCATTTTTCGTTTTGTGTCCTTAACATTTTAAAATTTGTTTGAAGTTTCTAGAAAATGCTACGGACAGTTATCGTCTGGAATGACACATACATATATACATAGGTACATACATACTGTTATGACCTCCCAGAAGTCAACACCATATGTAAACAAGTAGAATGTGAAGAGAATAAAGAAACCAGGAAGAGAAATACGAAGGACGGGGAAAACCCAAGTTAATGGTGCCACTACCTCCTACCTGCCCCGATGGGCGAGGGACAGGGAAGGAGGGCTTTATAAGGGCTATGCCCACAACACTAAGACTCACTCGTCCTGGGTATCGCTCTTGGTAAACTTCCTTATACCTCCGTGTATTCAATTCAACAACCTTTTCGTTTTACTTAAAAACTCAAAACTTTCAAACTGATGAAATTGGATGGGCTAACGCTCGGGGCCATTTCATCACGTCCAACAGCAAACTAGAACCTTTTCGTTTTACTTAAAAACTCAAAACTTTCAAACTGATGAAATTGGATGGGCTAACGCTCGGGGCCATTTCATCACGTCCAACAGCAAACTAAAATCACTCTACACATCTTTATCTACGTAATTGGATGGGTAAACCTACCCGGGGCCATTACGTGATAAAATACAAAAATTTGGTTAGCTCCCATTAACTTATAAAAATTGGATAGGTCACTCGACCCGGGGCCATTTTTATAAGTTATCAAAAACTCACGCACAGAATTCTGAGCGCCCGATTCTCCTACTAACTCGTAAAATTGGATGGGTATCAACCCGGAGCCATTTTACAAACTTAGTAAATAAAAATCTATATAATTCGCTTTACGCGAATTATCAATACAAGCTCCCTTCTTATTCTATTGTCGTTTATGTATTGGATGGGACACTAAGTCTCGGGGCCATATATGAATAAACAGTAGAACCAAAATTTTATGACTAATAAAAATAAGTACCCTATAGAGGGAATAATTTAATGCTAGGAAAACTAGAACCTAACAACTGGTAACCCCGACGTTAGAAATTGTACGGCACGTAGCGACTAGCTCCCGCACAAAAATTCAAAACTAAATCTTTTTGGTGACCCCACTTAGCAACAAAACAAAAACTCATATAACGAAAAGTAATCTTAAAATTGTGCATACAAATTTCCAATTACCATGACGACCCCCCCAGAGACGACGTGTTCCGTGTCACCAACTCATACAAAACTTCCGGAGTTTTCATACAGTGACCCAAGCTTATGGTTCGTACAAGTGGATGCAGCTTTCGCGGCCGATCGAATTACCGCAAACTCCACAAAATTCAACAAAGTGCTCGCCTCGTTGCCATTGGAAGTACTGAAGACCGTCTCCGACCTTGCCGCCTCCGACTCGGACGCCTACACCAAGCTTCAGGACCGCCTCATCACTACATACGGTGACACGGAGACGAAACGTTTAAACAACCTCCTCTCATCAGCACACGCAGGAGGCCAGAAACCCTCACTGATACTCAATGCTTTAAGGTACGAGGCCTCGGCCGACTTTCCTGCCAATTTGTTGAAAATTCTCTGGTTTAACAATCTACCCCAACGTATTCGAGAATTACTGGCTGCATCCACAGAAACTGAGCTGAGCAAATTAGCAACAATTGCCGATCGTATTTTTGAAGCAACATCCCCGTCTATCAACAAAGTAGATGACCCCATGGAAAATATTTCAAGACAAATTCTCAATTTACAACAACAACTCAACCGCCTTACGGATAATCAACCTCGGAGACGCTCACCTTCACCTAGAAGACAAACTTCAAATTATCGGAATCGATCTGCATCCCCAAACACACATTCCTCGAGACATCGCAGTCCTACCCCTAAAAACAAAAATGGATTTTGTTATTTTCACACTAATTGGGGAAAGAAAGCCCGTAAATGTCAGAATCCTTGCTCGTGGGCGGGAAACGAACGAGAGTAGCTACCACGGCGGGAGTAGCTATCTCCAAACCTTCCATCCGCCTGTACGTCTCATGCTCGAATTTAAATACCACTTTCTTAGTGGACAGCGGAGCTCAGGTTTCAATAATACCTAACTCCATTTGCAAACGAAGACAACCACGACGAGGATCACTGGTAGCCGCTAATAATACCCCACTTACTTCCTACGGAACCGTATCAACTACACTAATAATTGATAAGGAGAAATTCCCGTGGACATTTACGGTAGCTGACATTTCACACGCCATACTGGGTGCGGACTTCTTATGCCACTACAACTTGTTGCCAGACCTCAGGAACAAACGCCTCATACGACAAGAATGCGATTCATCCCTCCAAGCACATACAGCTGTGGTGCACAATTCATGCACACCCCAACAACTCGTTGACCAATATAACCCGCCCGATTCATACATCGATCCAGGTGTTGTTCATCACATTGATACCCATGGCGCACCAACCCACGCTAAAGCTCGTAGATTGCCCCCCAATAAACTTCGGGCTGTGAAGGCGGAATTTGATATGATGTTAAAAAAAGGAATAATCAGACCATCCAAATCTCCATGGGCCAGCCCACTCCATGTGGTTGAAAAACCAGACGGCTCGTTACGACCCTGTGGGGACTACAGGCAACTAAACACCAAAACAGTGCCTGACAAATACGCGGTCCCCAATATACGGGACGCTAACACCCTCCTCCATGGTGCTACAATTTTTTCAACGTTAGACATCCAAAAAGCCTTCCATCACATACCTATCAACGAAGAAGATATTAAGAAAACTGCAATAATTACGCCATTCGGTCTTTTTGAATTTTTAAGAATGGGCTTTGGGTTGCGAAATGCAGCACAATCATGGCAACGATTCATGGATCAAATACTGAGAGGTCTTGACTTTGTTTTCGCATATTTAGATGACGTGTTAATTTTCTCACATAACATAGAACAACACACGGAACACTTACGAGAGGTTCTCAAACGATTCGCTCTTCATGGCTTACATTTGAACAAAAATAAATGTACCATTGCAGAAAAAGAGATCAAATTCTTGGGGCATACTATTTCCTCTAAAGGTCTGAAACCATTAGATGAAAAAGTCAAGACCATACAACAATTCCCGTTGCCGGCTACATTTGAAAAACTCAGACGATTCCTCGGAATGATTAACTTTTACCGAAGATGCTTACCACACGCTGCTGATATACAGAAGCCACTTCACACCCTTCTGCATAATACAAAAAAAAAAAAAAAAAGACAAACGACCAATACCTTGGACGGAAGAAACACGTCTGGCTTTCGAGAAAACAAAACAGCAACTCGCTACGGCAGCCTTACTCTTCCACCCTAGCCCTGACAAGACTTTAGTTCTCCACACGGACGCAAGCGATACAGGAATTGGCGCTGTCTTACAGCAGAAGTCGGAAAAAGGGATCCTACAACCCTTAGGATTCTTTTCTCGCACATTATCAAGAACTCAAATGAAATACGCCGCCTTCGACCGGGAACTGCTTGGTGTTTACGAAGCTATAAAACATTTCAGAGATCAAATTGAAGGCCGAGAATTACAAGTGATAACAGATCACAAACCTCTAGTTCATGCTATGGCACAAAATCCTAAAACCGCGTCCCCCAGGCGAATTCGACAACTAACGTTCATCAGCCAATTTACTACAAATATTACATATACAAAGGGTTCTGACAACGAAGCAGCAGACGCACTATCACGCGTTGACACTGTTGACTTCACGGATATAGCGCGCCAAATTCAGGAGCGGCAATCTGCAGACACAACGTTAACTCAGTTTCAAGAAAGATACCCCAATAAACTCATAAAACATAATATTGGCGGTTACGAGTTATGGTGCACAGCTGACGATGAGAGACTCCCCTATCTGCCACCCTCCCTTCGATACGCAGCATTCAAACATTTGCATAATATCTCACACCCAGGCGTAAGGGCTACAAGGAACCTGGTTAAAAGCAGATACTTCTGGCCTTGCATAAACAAGGAAATTACTACTTGGGCCAGAGCATGCACTACGTGTCAAGAAGTTAAAATAACAAGACACACCAAAACTCCGTTACAAAGCTTTCCTGATTCACTACCCCTACAACATCTACATGTGGACATCGTTGGTCCACTCCCGGCTTCAAATGGACACACATACTGCGTCGAATGATCGATAGAAACACGTCTTGGATGGAGTGCATACCAACGTCTAATATTTCGGCCGAAAATGTAGCCCAAATTGTTCTACACAATTGGGTTGCTAGATACGGAGCACCAGCCACTATCACTTCAGATCAGGGCCGACAGTTCGAATCAGCATTATTTCAAGATCTCGTACAACGACTCGGTATCAAACATATCAGGACAACGGCTTATCATCCACAATCAAACGGAAAACTGGAACGCTGGCATCGTAGACTAAAGTCAGCACTATCAGCATACCCTGAGCCTACCAAATGGGCGCAAAATCTACCAACCGTCCTATTGGGCCTCAGAGCCATACCTAACCTCGATGATGGCCTATCTCCAGCTCAACGCCTATTTAAAACAAACATACGATTACCTACAGATCTCATAAATCCCGGCCCCAAGGAACACACTACTCCGGCTTCACGCATTAAAAACAGTATTAAAAACGTGGGAAAAGTATTCATACCACAAGATTTATCAAAATCTAAGCATATATACCTACTTAAACCAGTTAAACCTCCGGCGTTGACATCTCACTACACAGGACCTCACGAAGTAATAAAACGATCAGACAAAACTATTACCATAAAAATTAATGGTGAAAAACATGTAGTTTCCACTGACAGATGCAAACCAGCATACACACTTGATACGGCCGATACAACTATGCACAGTAAAGCCCGACCTTCAACATCCATTCACAAACAGGTACCTAAACCATTAATTAACAGTCCCACCACCCAGCCCCGCAGGTCCCCACGGCTACTTAAGCGCGTGACCTTCGCGGTACCTGCACAGTCCATCTCAAGTGTTCAACCATGTCAGAGCTCCCAATCAGCCTATGCGACGTCCAGATGGAATACAAGTACGTTAAATACGTACTCTCCAACCCTGTCACGCCGATCCCGGACCACCCCATCGACGCCCGTGAAGCCAGGCACACACAGCAAAATACACCATCGATCCACGTCTCTCCGTTGCCTGATAGAAAGCCAGAGGCAGGAAACAAAGAAAACTGTGGACGAAATAATCTCGCACGCCGCCACAAAATCGATGATAGGGATCAACTCCGACGAGGAGTCCTACAACCTAAACAACTCCCAGAAATACCACAACACAAACCGGTGCAAATTGCATCAATATTTGACGAGGAGTACGACCCGGAAGCCCCGGAGATGTCCACTGCCAAAACCAACTACAACGCAAATAGAAAAAGGTTGCAGAGGATGAAGAAGTCTGGCCTCAACGAAATTAGATTCTGACGACGGCAAATTCAGCCAGCAATTGTATAATAGTTAATACATTTAAAAAAAAAAAAAACACATATAAAAAAAAATATATATATATATATATAATAATATGAATAATAATAATAATGATAAAACATGTTTAATTATACTAATAGCATAGTAAGTGTACATAGACCATTGTAAAAAAAAAAAAAAAAAAAAAACATTGCATTACTACATATAACATAATAAGTGTACATAGACCATTGCATTAGTACATTTAACATAGTTAGACCATATCAGGTCCGCCATTTAGTATGTAATCAGACGCCTCACGCAACTTGAAATGTTCAGACGCCTCACGTCAAAATTACAAACACTTGAAAAAGTCAGACGCCTCAGTCAAAATATAACAGTTGCTCGATGTAATTCTTTAAATTGTTCAGACGCCTCACGTCACAGCAATCACATTTAACATTGTTCAGACGCATCACGTCACAACATCGGCACAAGATTCCACTCTCCAGGTATAAAATTAGCACAACCTTTGTTACACCAAAATAGTCTCTCAACCTTAGCCTATATCGGATTATAGTACTTTCACTTTCTATTATTATCTCCAATTCTAGGGGGGCATGTGTTATGACCTCCCAGAAGTCAACACCATATGTAAACAAGTAGAATGTGAAGAGAATAAAGAAACCAGGAAGAGAAATACAAAGGACGGGGAAAACCCAAGTTAATGGTGCCACTACCTTCCTACCTGCCCCGATGGGCGAGGGACAGGGAAGGAGGGCTTTATAAGGGCTATGCCCACAACACTAAGACTCACTCGTCCTGGGTATCGCTCTTGGTAAACTTCCTTATACCTCCGTGTATTCAATTCAACAACCTTTTCGTTTTACTTAAAAACTCAAAACTTTCAAACTGATGAAATTGGATGGGCTAACGCTCGGGGCCATTTCATCACGTCCAACAGCAAACTAAAACCTTTTCGTTTTACTTAAAAACTCAAAACTTTCAAACTGATGAAATTGGATGGGCTAACGCTCGGGGCCATTTCATCACGTCCAACAGCAAACTAAAATCACTCTACACATCTTTATCTACGTAATTGGATGGGTAAACCTACCCGGGGCCATTACGTGATAAAATACAAAAATTTGGTTAGCTCCCATTAACTTATAAAAATTGGATAGGTCACTCGACCCGGGGCCATTTTTATAAGTTATCAAAAACTCACGCACAGAATTCTGAGCGCCCGATTTTCCTACTAACTCGTAAAATTGGATGGGTATCAACCCGGGGCCATTTTTCGAACTTAGTAAATAAAAATCTATATAATTCGCTTTACGCGAATTATCAATACAAGCTCCCTTCTTGTTCTATTGTCGTTTATGTATTGGATGGGACACTAAGTCTCGGGGCCATATATGAATAAACAGTAGAACCAAAATTTTATGACTAATAAAAATAAGTACCTACCCTATAGAGGGAATAATTTAATGTTAGAAAAACTAGAACCTAACAAATGCGTTAAGCTTCAGAATATGATTCAGAATAGCCTGAAACGGATTTCTGCATAAACTTTTTTCAAAAATTCACATTCTACAAATTTTGAGGCGAGAGCAATAGCTTAATTTTCTTCAAAAATTTGCTAAAATGATTGGGTTGAGCGAGCGGGCGGCAGCGGAACTGTCTGAACCCCCTTAACCCTTACTCAAGATCTATGGTCTATCAATTACCATATCAATCACTATCCTAATCAACTACCTTACCTACTTCCACCCACAAAGTGAATATAATATTATATTATTATATTATACAGTAACAAAACGTGTAAAAGACAATAGTAGTTTTAGAGTAAAGTTTAGAGTGTTCTACTCATATTTGGGTTATCAGCAGAGCATGACTTAGAAAGACGCTTCATTTAAACTGACTGCGCAAGAAAACATGGGTTGCAAGAAACGAAATTAATGAGCTCGAGCTCGGACGACTTCAAAGTTGGCTCAAGTCTTACCAACGAACGGCTGATCTAGTGGATAACTGAAAAGGAAAATCTAGTAGGTACACCTCTGAGTGACTATCGACAGCTGCTTAAAAAATGAGATTTAAATTTTTAATTAACTCTCTCCGCCAGAAGTGAAGAGAATGTGCTTGTTTTGTGTAATAGGGTTTTGAGGAAGGTGGAATTTTGATGACCTCCACCCGAAATGGGTTTAAAATGTCAAAAAATGACCCCTGAATTTTTCAGATTTTCACATAACAAAAATCTACTCCGGTAGCTCGATTTTGGTTTTTGAAATACGCTATTTTTGCCATTATCATACTTTTGAATATAACCTTTACAAACTTCGTTGTAAAATTGTGAAACTTCGTTTACTTACGTTTTTAGGGTCGCTGAACTTGAATATGCACTCAAAACAAGTCGGCAGCAACAACTTTTGATAATTTGGAATCTCAAAATCGTCATATCATGTCAAAAAATGACAATTTTTCAAAATTCATTGTAAAATTATAGAAATTCGTATATTTACGTATTTCTGTTGGAATTATGGTTTTTTTTTTTTTTTTTTTTTTTTTTTTCCACTGTAAATTTGAGTTCAGCGACCCAAACAAACATAAGAATACAAATTTTCATAGTTCTACAATAAATTTTGAAAAATAGTCATTTTTTTAACAAGATTTTGAGATTTCAAACTGTCAAAAGTTGTTGATGTAGACTTTTTTGACTGCATATTCGAGTTCAGCGACCCCGAAAACGTAAGTATACGTAGTTTCACAATTTTACAAAGAAGTTTGTCAAAGTTATATTCAAAAGTCTGATATTGTAAAAAAAAAACGTATTTCAAAAACCAAATTCGAGCTACCAGCGTTGGTTTTCGTTATGCAAAAATCTGAAAAATATTCTGGAGTCATTTTTAGCGAATTGTTGACGAAAATTAAGCTATTGCTCTCGCAATTCGCTATTCGCTCTCAAAATTTGTAGACTGTGAATTTTTCAAAAAATTATGCAAAAATCCGTTTCAGGCTATTCTGAAACATATTCTGAAGTTTAACGCATTTTTTTATGTATGTACATGTATGTATATATGTATGTATGTGTCATTCCAGACGATAACTGTTCGTAGAATTGTGCTAGAAACTTCAAACAAATTTTAAAATGTTAAGGACACAAAACGAAAGTTCAAGTTCGTTGGCCAGCATGATCGGATTACATCTTCGGGTTGAAATTTTCAAAAATGTAGTCAAAAATTTCAAAATAGCCTGTTTTTGCGATTTGTTGTGCGAAATAATTTTTTCAGCATACTAACATGTGGTATATTCGGAATCAGCGTAAAATGTCCTATAAGAATATGTATCAAGTTTTCAAAAATTTCAAAGTTGAAAAATCAGTCAAAAATCGAGATAATGCCGTTCGCTAGTTGTAAAAATCGGTAATATTTGCATGAAACATTGTCCAAATTCAGATTGAACTACTCTTATGGAAGTATCCCTGTATAACCAATCCTAGAACCATGCTGTTTAAAACGTAGGTAGTAGGCGCAAGTAATCACAACTGATGAGTTTACTCCGTGAAATCCATGTTTGTCTATCAAAATCATAAACTAAAATTTCTCTACACGATCAATAGCGACTTAAATGTCGAAGATTTCTTCGAAAATTCGCTCATGGGGTCATGCTGCATGACTGGACTTTTTTTTTCGATTACCTCTGGGGTGGAGGTAATCGAAATTCCACCTTTCTCATAATAGCAGGCACCCTATTGTGTAGTATTAAATAATATAGTGGATATTAAATATTATAATATCTAATCTGTATCTAATCTAATACTCTAAAATAAGCATTGTTTGCCAGAACAAACTTTTTTCACGCAATAATTTTTTTTTTAAGTTTGAATCGCAAAATATGATCGAGAACTTTTCTCCATAAATTTGGGAGTTAACAGTATTTCTCTGCACTCAAGGTGCTCAAATTTCAAAACAATGTTACAAATATGATACGATAACATACGAAAATTCGCTCAATTTTTCAATGGTACGTCACGTTTACGTTACGGATACGAGGAAGATTTCTGCCACACCCATCTTCTTTGACAATCTTCCGTTTGTCTTGATCAAAATTCTTGGATTTCTATAGTATATTTTAATCTTTCTGTGTTATATTGGGATTCAGTTGAAATGATTAGAACAAGATTTCAATCACTGGGATAATTTATTACGCTTTTCTTTATGTCGCTCCAAAAGAAAGGTAATAAGGGGGGTGTTTTCTATCTAGCCTGTCGGTTGATTAGTTTCTTATATTCACTTCTTTTAAGGATGAAAGAAATACCGCAGGAGAGCGAGAGGGAGAGAGAGAGACAGAGAGAGAGAGAGAGAGAGAGAGAGAGAGAGAGAGAGAGAGAGAGAGAGAGAGAGAGAGAGAGAGAGAGAGAGAGAGAGAGAGAGAGAAAGCGAGAGAGAGAGAGAGAGAGAGAGAGAGGGGGGGGGGTATGCGGGATAGGATGGATTAGGTATTAGTATTTAAACGAAACGATATTAGTTTATATAATAGTATTGCTATTAACGCAAAATATGAGAGAGAGGTAGGTGGAAATTGGGGATACCAACTGGCGCCGTTCCATTGAACGAATCACCGTAACAGTTTTCTATAGCTGTTACACTTCGCAGACGTTTTTTCCTGTACAGCGCTATATATTGTCACTTGTAAACGCACAAAAATCAGTTCAATTGACTGGATTATATCCGCAAGGTTATTTCTGAGTTAATAAGTTGTAAAAGATCCTCCCTCATAATACCTGTAGGTGACCTCTGTGTATATCTGTAGCCCCCCTCCGGGCCTTGTAAGAAAATCTGAGGATGATAATGAAATTCCTCGCTTCCCTGTAGTAAACGCCAAAGGTTTCAGCCAGTCCGCCAATTTCACTATGAATCAGTCGGTGTTTAATAACTCGATTTAATCATATTATATTTATTTATCGTATGAAATTAGCCATGATTATGTTTAATAAATTCATAATTAAATAGCTCGAATTCTTTTGGAATAAAAGATGAAAACTGTGATGAGAGCGACCTTATATTTAGATAAAACTCCATCAGTTGACCTCCTATCAATTCATTATTTGTCACAACGAACGTAGGTATTTCATCTGGGAGTATATATACGGTTATTGCATGTAATCACGGGGCCAACCACGTCTCTACCTCTAACCACGAATATTTTGAAATAAAGTTGGCTTAATAAATTGATTTTTTACTTACTTTACGTGACCCAGTTTCATTCGATCGAAATTAATTTAGTGTTTGTCATGGAGTGATTGGTTTGGTAAGGTGGAAATACCTCTCGACAAAGATTGGAATTATCTGAACGATTCGGTGAACAATTTTGCTTTATTATTTGGTATATTATTGGCAATGGATTTTGTAATAGATAAGGAAAAACATTCATTAACCCACCTTCACTCAAAATGTTTTTGACATTTTATGTCTTTGATATGGCACATATACTGAAAAAACATCACGGAAATTGAATGACGAAAATTGCTCACGAAAATATTCTGTTGATTTCCGCTTACAACCGAGTCATTGCCAGAGAAATGGTACTGCGTCGTTTTTCATCCTAGAAAATTCGTTGACCATTCGTTCGAAAGCTCTCAATTTATCCAACCATATTAGGTACGTCAACTATTGCGAAGTGGGTGGCCAACAAGCTGAGTTATGAGCATGGTTAATTGAATAATTGTGTTCACTCAGGTGATCGTTCTCAATAATTAATTGATATTGTGAACATGATTGCAACCGTTTGTTAATTTCTGATAATTTCATTAAGCGGTGTTTCGATGTTTCGATGATTTGATTTATAGCAGGTGATCCGAATATCGCGCGAACGGTTTGATTTGTGAAGCGGTGGTTAAATCATATTATTAGGAAATTCCTATACTTTACACTTCGTATGTAGCCTCTTTAGGACATTTGCTTGACGATGCCCTGGGTCCGGATCAGCTGAGTGGCTCTTAGAGCTTGTATACGAGTCTGCAATTAAAAACATAAAATGTCCCAATGTGTTGAAGACTCGTATGCAAGCGTTTTTTGATTTGATAGTTGGTCGGGTTTAAGATTAAGGACTGGATTTTATTGTTTTGCATTCGAATTCAACCTCCGAAACATTTTATTCATCAATTTTCCTGCATTAGGTGACATCCCCTGATTAGATTATATTTTGTTTTACGTCTCAATATGCGTTGATTGTAACAAACCGAATACTTGGTCTCTCAAGTTGGGTGTGGCGCACAGCTTCCTCATATCTGTAATATAAATGTATGCATGATCATTGAAATGTTTTAAATAATTTTAAACGATGAATCATTCAATCACTGACAATTTAATCGAAGTCTGATAAAAACGGTAAACGTCATGCTTGTTGCAAGGATTAAGGTTCGCGCACGCGCAGCAGCTACTACTAGTAGTGATACGATCGTGTTTCGCGTTAAATATAAAAATGTACTACATTGATTGAAGTGTGTAACTGCCATTTGCAATTGTAAATATTGATAGTCGGAATAGTTAAATCCGTTATCAAATGGTACCGAAAGGCGCCTCTGAGTTAAGATTTTTCTGTGGCAATTGAGAGTTGGGGTCACGAGATGATCGCTTTGGTCTCCGCTGGCCGAAGTCTGTTGACATAACCATGACACCTGCCACGAGGAAGGTGAGGTGCCAAAATCTTTTGGAAGTGACGGAAGATTGTAGAAGGTCAAGCATTTATCGATCCATTATAACATAATAAGCACCTACCTTTATTTAAAGGCACACAAATATAAAAATCGATTCCCATTTAAGTACTACCTATCCAACATTTTAATTAGATAGGTACTCGTACTTCTACATAGGAAGAAAAATATCTTAAATGTCAACATAATATTAAGAATAGAAACCACCTGCCTACCTACCTACCTGCAAAATTCATTACTACACAAACGAGAACTTAGATCTTCTTAGAATTCGCTGCAACTTCATGTTCAACTTTGCACAGTGAAAGAAAAGAAGTCTGACCGCTTTGTGGCCTTCAGGTGGACTCGATGAACCTCAACAACAATCATTTTTTTGTTGCTTCAAAAGTTGAATTGATTGATTGTTTGAAGTTGATTTTCAAGTTGCTATAATTCATCGATAAGTGATAGGAAGGTTATTGACATTGAAAAGGAATAAGTTACACATCATGTAGATTAAAACAGGACTGCTGGGTCTTACGCTGGGGTTTTGCAGGTTTTTCAACTCCACAAAGAAGAATCCATGGGTTGAGTTCATACTTTTTTTTTTTTTTTTTTTTGCATTTTCAACCGATTTGGGGAATTGGGTCGATCTATTGGATCAATGTTCCTCTTAGAAATAGACTACCAGCAAAAGAGACAATCTACTCACATCACAAAATTTTCAGGGAATGTGCGGGTTAGGCAGTAGATGGTCCCCTATCAGTTTCAATGCTGCCAATTGCTTTCCTATTTTATTTTTAATCTATATCAATGAATTATTGAACCTTGAAATAGATTGTAGGTACTATGTTAGGTTTTGCTGACGACATAGCAATTTTATTTTATGGAAATAGATCTTCCAGGGTTACTTAGCACAATTAATTATAATTTGTTTCTTGTCAAGACCTGGATGGATATTAATTGCTTGAATCTCAACATAGATAAGACCTCGTTAATTTTCCTTTTCTAATCGCAATTGCCCTGGCCTCTCTGGGGTAGCTTTTCATCATTTTTCGTGTTTTCACAATACAGAATCTTGTCATTGCGATTTCTTACCTTTGGCTGAAAAATGTAAATACCTAGGAGTTATATTTGATCATAACTTGAAATTCAATTTCCATGTTGAGGTTTTGATTTCAAACCTGAGCAAATTATTTTATTTTTTTAAGGAAGCTCGAAATTTTCTATCTGTTGTGCAATTGAGAACCATTTACTTTGGCTTATTTTTTTTCTTTGTTAAAATATGGTATTTTCGTATGGGGAAGTGCTGGTATATCAGTATTAGGATCCTCGCAGGTTGCACAGAATATTATACTTAAAATAGCCCTTCGGAAGAGTCCACGTTATCCTACTATTCTCCTTCACCGAAAGTTAGATGTACTCAACGTGAGGAAATTATTTTTATTTCAATCGTGCTTAATTGTCTATAAAACTGGTATTCAACCTGAGCATAAATGCAGTGTCACGCATACACGTACTGCAGTATCATCTAACATTCAGTTGCCTAAATTTAATACTGAACGTGCAAAAAGGAATGCGTACTACAAAGTTTTATTGTTCCTTTCTGCTTGTAGATTTAATCCTGACAACTTCAGTAGTTTTGTGCATTTTCGGACTAGAGTTTTGAGCAGGATAAAGGAATTTGACCTGTAGTGTTTTCTTTGAAGCAGTTTGTGCGTTTCGCAAGTAGCTACGAACTTTGTAGATTACATGATTGGTATTGGCTGAGACCAGCTCCACCATCCGCCACTAGTTCTTATGAACTTATTTGGTTGGTGGACAGGAAAAAATTTACTTATTTTAAAATTTTTATTCCATCGGCTTGTATTTCACATTGTATTCTATTCTATTCTATTCTAATTGAATAGCTCACTCTCCGCTTGCTCAAACGTAAATTCCATCAAGCATCTTTTTATCTTTCACTATGTGCCTTAACCAAATTGGCTGTCGTTTTTCCTTATTTAGGCCTTTTTTAAAATAGTATTTTTGACCTCTTGCTACCTGAGTAACTGTGTCACTGGTGTGTGGTGACCAGTGCTGCCAACGCGGGGGGTTTTGTCCCCACGTGGGGGGTTTGGTAAGGGCTCTCAAAGCCCTAAGGTGTTGAAGTGTGGGAGGGGATTTCTGAGGGATTTTTGAGCTTCACTGATAATCCTTGATTTCTATTATTTTTTTATTGCCTTACACATGAATCAAAGGTAAATTTCACCATAAATAAAAATTTAAAAAAATGATCCCTCCACTAAATCGTTCTCAGAACAACGACAAATGACACGCACGGACAGTGTCAGGCACGAACTTAAGTTATCCAAACCGAATCAGACGAGAGTTAGTGAAGATGTAGGAAGGGGTTTGAACCTCAAGAAAAATTATTTTCTCCAAAATTTTGGAGGAAAAATAAATGGGTATTTCTACGTTATGTACTGTTTTGTATTTTTTGCTATTTTACTTACTAGTCATACTTGTTGGTTTACATTTTTTTGGTGATCCATGTTATGTTGATGTTAACCTATTCAAATTTATTACTCGTATGAAAGTTACCCATCAAGTTTTTCTTTTATTGACAACATGATTCACCACAAGTACCTGCCTACTATTGGTAACGGAGTTTCTCATTTTTTCGTAATAACCCGCTCTTTAATTTCTTTCGCATTGTTTTCCTTGTTATATGACCTTCCATTACCTATTTAATAATTCAATTTGTGATCAATATTGTGCCCAAAATCGCTTTTAACGGCACCTTAAATTTGGGGGATTTTCTGCTGAAACGGGTTGGCAGCACTGGTGGTGACTCCCATTGACATGGGATGTGTTCAGGTTCAGAGCGCGCAACTTGATTGTCTTGAATTACGGTTTCATATCAACAAGAAACGTATCGAGTTTCCTCGACGGTCGTGTGTTTACCATCCAGAAACCGACTGGTTCAGAGAGTTTTGAATACGCGACGCATGAAGTTGTGGTTCATAAGGAAATGCCTTTCGGGTCAGTCGTTTTTATCTTGATGGTTGACGTTTTGGCTTGGAATTCGGACTGGCTCTCGCGGTTTGGCGCAGCGCGCGATGTTGCCATTTCTCCCGTTGAAGGAGGACTCATTTAATAATTTGACGGTGTCCGTTGATTAACACCGATTGAATAGGTTCCTCTGCATTACACCGTCACCTGATGCGGTGCCGCCCCGTTGGAGTAGGAGAACCAGCCATGTTTAGCACACGGGTGAGTCTGCAGATAGTTGCAATTATATGATTCGGTAAAGTTCCATTAAGTACAGATTTGATTTAAGAATCATATATGGGCACTCTTAAGAATATATTAGCATTGAACATGCTTTAGCCATCACCTTAACTGGGCTAAAACGTGACGAAACCGTGGAACGAAAGTAGAGTGGGATTTTGTAATGATTTTCACTTACAACCGACCCGTTTTTATGGAAATGTATCGCCGTTAGCTTTCATCCTACGAAAATCGTTCGCCACTCGTTGAAAAGCCCTCAATTTATGTGTAAATTATATACTGCCAAAACCGCTGTAAATATGGACGAGAAAGAATTACTGTAAACAACATTCGCGGTAAAAACCAACATCGATTTTCCTTTTGATTTTCTCGTACAACCAGGCCATTGCTGGGAAAATGAAACTTCTTTATTTTTCACCGGACAAAAATCGTTCTCCACCCGTTGGAAAGCTTTCGATTTATCACGCATTTCTTTTGTACTTGTTCTTCTATTCATGTTGTAGTTTTATATTTATTTTTGTTATAAATGGATATAATAAACAATGCCGCTTGTTTTGTTGTCTCTTGGTTATAGTAATTGTAGATAACAGAAAATTACCTACTTAGGTACTCTGTTCTAATTTCGATTAGTAAAACATTTATGTCGTAGTTTTTTCTCATATTTTCCGATATTGGGGCTCACGGTTACCTCCAATAACTTTTATGGTAGGTCTTTATCTCCAATATTATGTCATTCAAGTTATGCAAATATCACAGTAAATTGGTTTAACTCCATCGAGACGCTAGTCTTGCATTGCCAAGCTTTCCAATAACCGTCTAGCCGCCACTGCAATGACGAGTCGCGCCAAAAGTAACAAAGTAGATCTTCGGCCCATTGGCCCCTTCACCTATCCCGACTAGCTGAATGAGCCAAATTTTCTCCTGATCAACCTAGGAAATTTAAATTTGACAGGGTGTCTCTCTGGGACAACAAAAGTCTAATTGAATGACTGACTCCATCCTGTCCAGTCTGCACATTCCAACCTTTTTTCCTCTTAGACCACCAATGTGTGATATCACCCCATAAAGACGCTCCCCGTACAAAAGATGCCAATCCACAAAATGCATGATAACATCCGATTTGAGCCGAGCCAGTAAAGTCGGATTCTCTCACATTTTTCTGACTGCATGTGGGAGTGAATCGCTTCTTGATTTGGAGGAAAAAACTATTTTTGACCTCTTGCAGGAAGAGGCCGAAAAGTATATAGTGAATGCACAGGCAACGCTCATTCAACAATCAAAAATGAAATAAACGATGGAAAATTGATCAACTAGAGCTTATTACAGGATTTTGGATGCAAAGTGCTATTTTCGTGGTATTGTCTGATCCGCATTTTAATGAATAAAAAGAGGTGTTAATCATGAAGTTAGACTACATGAATTTAAAACAACTTCATTCTTTATGGCAATTTTTGTGATCCTAATTTTGTTCGATTCCAATTTCAGTCTAATTGTGCAGCAAACATGGGATTTTTCGGATATTGATTGGGATTTTCGGATATGCCGTCGTGGTGGGGGGTGGAGGAAATAATTACCAATACTTTCACTCGCTGCTCAAGCTGCAAATCTCGATCAATTTTCGTAATTCTTTGTTCCTTTACCAATTCGATATAGTCGTGGGACGAATAATAACAGGACTTTCGCATTGAATCGTGGGAGGGGGTAATACTGATAAATAATAATGTTTTAACTTTTCTCGCTCGATTTTCGTGATTATTTTTTTGTCCAACTATGAACTCTGCTAATTTTCGGAACTTATATCAGGAGTTTCAAATTTCATTATGGAAGAGGGTGAATGGAGGGGGTTATAGCGGTAAATCGTGGTATTTTTATTATATTCTTTTGATTTCCGAGACAGTTTTTATAATCTTTGTTCGACCCAGATTTTAGTTCTATTATGCAACCTTGGAAGTTTCAAATTTACTGTCGAGGGAGGGGGTAAATGGAGGGAAGGGTAATTACGAGAAACCATGATAATTTTATTTTCCCCCTTAGTCTATCCACAATAAGCTCATATTGTACAAGCAAGTCCTCAAACCTATCTGGACATATGGTGCTCAACTGTGGGGGTGCACTGCACAAAGTAACCGCAACATTATTCAGCGCTTTCAGAATAATGTTCTGCGTACCTGCGTTGACGCATACAGATACTTCAGAAACGACAGATAACTGAAAGCTGAATCTGTCAATTAGGTTATCCGCAAACAAGCCGTCAATCACGCTCAGGCTCAGAGATCATGTTAACGAGGATGTCGTCCATTTCCTTGACACCGAAGATCTACTTAGAAGACTTAAAAGAACTAAACCGCATGAACTAAGTGTAATAAAATGAATTTCAAGACCAGTGACTCAATTAACGGAACAATAAGTCTGAAGTGAAGTATATTAGATCTTAAGAAAACGTATAGGTAATAATTTATCACATGAATATTGCTTATAAGTTGTTAATCTTGGCGCAATAAAACTTGTCAAAAAAAAAAAAAAAAAAAAAATCGTTTGGACATCCCTGTAATGCCAGCATTACTTACCAATTATGTTTTTTGATTTCAGAATGACGAATCTGTCCCAAGTGGTTCTCCTGAAAGCAGACCCTTGTCCGATATCTCGGGCTACAGCGATGATCAGACAACTATCAAGAAACGAGTCAAATCCTCCTCCAACAAACAGGTAAACGAATTAAATCACTCCCGACGAAGTTGTGGAAACCAATGAATAACAGGAGTTAATGGTGTTTTTAACCGTTTTTCATTGAAACAGCTGGGATGGTAGATTCCTTTTTGTAGACCCTTTTGACATTTTATGTCTTTACTTTGGCACATAAACGATAAAAGCGTTAACAAAATCAAGAAAGTCAATCTCTTAGTAAACTCGTAAACGAGTTCCACTATCTGCTTTACAAGCAGATACCATGTTACATGGATATGTCTTCGATTGGGGATTTCATAACGGTCGTCCTTGAGAGTTGTAAACAAATCCTTCATATTTGGACTGTAGGCGACGAAATGTAGGATAAAGAATTTATTTTATCATTCTTGGATTCACAAAAGCATACTATAAATTAATTAAAGTTATTTCTCCAATACAGACGCAATGAGTTGTTGTTAACAGTCGACTGTTGTCAAGAGGATGGAAATGTTTCCTATGGAGTGGAGTAAATGATGCTATTGCTTTACGTTAAGAATATTGTAACCGGCTTATTAAAATTGTTTATAGTCCAATCAACTTAGTTTAGGAATGTAGCCAGGTACGTAAGGAGGGGGAAATTGGTAGCTTGAGATGTGAACATTTATCACATAAATCAAGCGCTTTCCAACGAGTGGCGAACGATTTCTGAGCAATGAAAACTGCGGAAGTTCCATTCCCCTAGCAACGGCTGGGTTGCACGTGAAAAACACTGAAATTGTGACATCAATTTCGCGTGACGGAAATTTCTGGTTGACCCCCCAGGCAAAGACATAAATATCCATGTCAAAAGCGTTACGGTTGGTTTTCTGATGATTTCCGCTTACAACCGAGTCACTGCTAGGGAAATGGTACTTCGTCGTTCTTCATCCCACAAAATTCGGACCATTCATTCGAAAGCCCTATATTTTTCCAACCATATTATGTTAACTACTGTGAAGTGCGTGGCCAACAAGCTGAGTTAAGAGCATGGCTATTTGAATAATTGTGTACACTCAGGTGATCATTCTCAATAATTGATATTGTGAACAAGATTGCAACCGCTTGTCAATTTCTGATGATTTCACTGAGCTCTGGTGTTTCAATGATTTGATTCATAGCAGGTGATCCGAATATTGCGAGAACGGTTTGATTTGTGAAGCGATGGTTAAATCTTTTTAATAGGTAATTTCTATACTTTACACTCTAGGAAGCTGTAATTTCGTATGTAGCCTCTTTAGGACATTTACTTGACGATGCCCAGGGTCCGGATCAGATGAGTTACTCTCGAAGCTAATATCTATGCTTTATACTCTAGGAAACTGTAATTTCGTATGTAGCCTCTTTAAGACATTTACTTGACGATGCCCTGGGTCCGGATCAGCTGAGTGGCTCTTAGAGCTTGCATACGAGTCTGCAACTAAAGACATAGAATGTCCCAATGTGTTGCAGACTCGTATGCAAGCGTTTAACATCTAGTTTTATTACGTTATCTAATTTTGACCTGGTATTAAATCTTTTTAAAATACAAGTCGATTTGGGGGTTTACAAATGAAGGAGCGATTGGGGAATTAGGAGGGGTTGAAGGACTCAGTCAAGGGGTTATTTTTGAAAAATCCAAAGTATCGCTCTAACATACTTTTTCAGCAATTAGACATTTTCCGATTGAGTGATTATGCAATGTTAAAAACCTTCCAAGACCTCAAAAAAAAAAAAAAAAAAAAAAAAAAAAAAATCACAGGGGTGTGTACGTTTGACCACACTCCATTTAGTACAATAAGTTTTCAAACTGCAACAAGAAAAAACGCCGCAAATTATTACATGAAGGATCATTATATCTAATTATTTAAAATAAATCAACTACCTTAGTTTCAGAAGTACACCTACAGGTGACAAAAGTTTTAATAAACCCGGTTTCGTGAAGTGACAATTCCATCAGAATTATATCAGCTAGTACGAGCGCCATAGTTACACGTCGAGCTTTGCTATATTCCACCAGTTTTGATTTGCTTTCACGTTTTTTCTGCCAAAGTTCAAGCCCTCAGGGAGAAAGAACAGGTGAACGTACAGACACCCGGATGGTTTCATCCGATTCTTTGAGATGATGTCAATGAATGAGACCCCAAAATAAATATACTGTTGCCTTGAAAATTTTCGAGATCTCGATTTTTCAATATTTTAGCCCTTATTTACTACAAGTTTGAGTTGATCAAAATGTATGCCGATGTTACTGGCATATCTCCGGCCGATGCATAATTTTTTAGCCGAATTTTATGAAGTTTGGTCCAGTAGTTTCGGAGAAAAGCTTCGGAAGGCGTGCAGCAGCGTGTATTTTCTAATTTGATTTTTGGAATTTACGTAATCTTGGAACGTAAACCAACAGATTTGAGGGGATAAAACTTTTTTGGTAGATTACCAAGTTTCATTATTGGAAATAATAAAGAATGAATAATAATAATCAATTTGAAAATCACCCTCATCTTATTCGGTTTAAATTCTAACTTCAGAACGTGTCAGCCTTTCCTCTAATGACACTAATCAATGCATTGAATGGAGTCAGAAATTGTGTTCAAACCTAATTTTTTCCTCCTTTGATATATCTATCTCACGAAATCTAAGAACTTTGAAAATTTGTTTGTCAATTCAACGGATGTTTCTCTATTAGGTAGTTACATTGGTCACCCTGGCTTATTTTTAGACGGTAGTAAACAGATGTTGTAGAGAACTGTTCGTGTGTTTTGTATGCAACATCGCTGTAAATCCTCCTGCTTATTTGTCTTCTATAAATATTGTCTTGTAGGTATCTCGGAAACGTTTTATATTTAAAGATTTATCAACATCGACTAAATGCTGCAAATTATTACACAAAGGTTTATTGTTTCCGCGTTAGATGACCCTTCTACGAAGCTCCCTGATCCACAGAGAAATGCCTATCAAACTGAGTCTTTTGCGCATTAATGAAATATAATTGGGCGATGTCACCTAATGCAGGAAAATTAATGAATAAAAAATTAAACAATAAATAAATTATTTATATAAAAATTTACAACACACACAGACACACACACAAACATATATATATATATATATCAAAACTACTGTAAACCAGTAGAAAATCAGATTCCACGGGGCGTCGAACCCCAGCTGCCCGCACGACAGTTTAATATTATTGGCCAGGACTCAATATGTGACCATAGCAAGGGAAAGTGAGCTTGCTTAACTTGCCAGAGGTCACACCTGAGTTTATATTTTTTTATTTTTCTCCGCATTATGCCGAACAAAATCTTTTTTTTTTTTTTTTTTTTTCTATCGTTTTCCAATAAAAATTTATGATTTTTCAAAGAAGCGGGCCCAAAAATTGAAAATTTTTAGCAGACTTGCAAAACCCTAGTTTTTCGCGGTTATGAATACAATTAAAGATGTAAAAAATTCAAGTTTTGATTATTATTAGGAACCCAAAAAAATATCACAAAAAAAGTCATTTTTTGACCCAATCTTCGTTTTTTGGTTCTCCTGAAGAAAAAAAAAAAAAAGCCTTGGCAAATTAAGCTCCCTTTTCCCTTGCTCGGTCACATATATATCCTTTTACTAAGGGAAGCGAACGGATGAACATACAGCAACCGAGATGGTCGCATTCAATTTATTGAACCTTTTCGTCCATAAATCAAACAAAAACACCATTTTATTTCAAAAGTTTTCGAGATATCTAATTTTTTTAAATTCCAACCGTCAAATTCTACTCTTTAGGGTTGATCAAAATTGATGCCGTCAGTACTGGCACATCTACGGCCGCTGTATGAATTTTGAACCAAAGTTTAATCCAGTAGTTTCGGAGAAAAGTTTCGAACGGAATACGGTGGACGGACGGATTTTTCTAATTCGATTTTTGGATTCTACACTTCTTGAAACGTAAACCAATAAATTTTCTTTGGGGGGGGGGGGAGGATTGCTTTCTTGGTCGATTGCATTGAGAAAAAATTATTTGAAATATATATTATGTGGAATATTTTGTAGGTATTTCAATTTCGTTAGTTGTTGTTCATATATCTGTGAAGGGGGATTATCTGTGACGAAAAAGGATACTTTAGCTTTCAAATTCGCAGATTTATATTCAACTTGCTATTATAGACAGAAAACTATAACTTTAGTTTTTGGAGTTTCTATTCTGTCATGCTCTAACTTCTAATGCACTTTCTAAACGCATGATTTATGTCTAGTTCTAGAAATTTTAAAATACAACTCAAAAGGAATCCCCAAATAAATTAATATCTAGTTAATAAAACTGTTGGCTATTAATGGAAGGAGCTTCCCTCCGTTCAGTTTGATTCTTAACAAAAGGGCAACAGTAGGTAATTTATCTTCTCTCCCCATTTACTTGCTTCCAGATTAATGGCCAATAAAAATCGGAAAATGCGAAGACATTAACGAGAGGTCATGAACGCCCTCGGCCCATTTATTCCTGTTTCCCCGTTACAACTAAAGTGTTATTGATTCTTCCCGGGTTATCGCACAGTTGAGCTGTCCAGAAAGGAAAACGAATAAAAGATTTAAACCATTCGTTTCAATTTCTATTGAAGTTACATTAGCATGCCTTAAAGGATCGATAAAGTGGATAAACCATTGAACGCAGACCCAAAGATGATCAATTATCAAGAAAAAATAAGTTCTTAAAATGAAATAGATTGTTGAAACGAAAGGAGAAAATATGGTAAGGGGTCAGGGTCAAACTAAAAAAACGCTGCAAATTATTACACAAAGGTTTATTATTTATGTATTAGACAGCCCTTCTACGTAGATCTCTGGTCCATAATTATTAAACGCCGCTTATAGTATATTTAGTATCGGAACTCGGAGCTTCGGACCTCACAAATGGGTTCAATCTATTACAGCAGCGGAATCTCACAATTTTACGCTTTTTAATATAGTTGATAAACAAAACAATTTATTACCAAGTCATCTTTCCAAAACATGAAAGTGTTACCTATACTGTATATTGATATCATCTAATTGATCAAATTTCAAAAAATTTGCTGACAAAATCACTGAAAATGGCTAAGAATTGTTAAATTGATATTTTTTAGCATAAGATTGGTCAAATAAAGCTTATAAACTATGAAATAGAACGTTCAAAAATTTATGTACGAAATTATGCTAAAAATTGAACTTTATTAAATTTTGTTTTAAAAAATCTATAAAATTGCAAAAAATAGCCTAAAATCCAAAATCTCTTTTTGAATAGAAGAGTATCATTTAGAATACTTTTTTTCCCATAAATTTACACACCTTGAAACGTGAAGTGACAAAGTTTGAGGGGGGGGGTTATAAATTTTTTTTGCTATACGATCACATAGGCTTATTATTGGAAATAATAAACCAAAATCTTCTGCCAAGTTGGGTGTGACACATAGTTTCCTCGTTCACGTATCATGAATTTATAGATCATTGAACAGTTTTAAATGATCTTGAAACATAGCGGAAACGCCAATTAAGAAACGAAAAAATTATACCTACTCAATGTACCTAATTTACGTTTGCACCTGCGCAGAATGAACTGATGAGTTGAAATACAAGTACTATGAAAGTTCTACAAGTACAATACATATTGAAGTACAATGAAATAGGTACGGGACCATCTACAACCTAGCCCACGCATTCACTGACAATTTCATGTGGTGAAGGTGGTTGTGAGGGGATGAGAGAATTTCAGGCTGCTTTTCTCATAATTTATTCTATTACTCCTAGGGCTTTCGCCCTAATGGGCCTCATCAGGGAGCTATAATATACAAAGAGACAACAGGCATGTTGTAATTTCTATGATACTTATATGGTAGGTTCTAGTTTAAATTGTTTGATAGCTATGACGTAGTTATATAGTTATTATGTACCTATTAGTTAAGTTGTAGCATAATTACTTAGAAGTAAACATAGTAGGAATCAGTCGCCAAAGGTGGGACAGTATTGTGGGATAGTCAACTTACTTTAAGATAACATGTTGTTGTAGTAATTCGTTTATTCATTCTATGTCTATAGGTTACTATATAGTAATGATCTATACTATTTATAAGAATGAAACTCCGTCTGTTTGTCGTGTCTATGCACGGCCAAACGGCTGAGTGGGGGGAGTCTATGAGTGGGGGGATCTTCTTGGGATTTTCCGAAAGGGGGAGCGAGCAAATTTAAAATTTCTAATCCCACCCGAACCATGGGCCATAGGGCGGGAGGGGGGTCGAAGTAAGAATTAATGTGCGCTTTTTGGACTTCCCCGCTTCCCCTACCCCTCTAAACGGCCGTTGACAATTCCGGAAAAATACCGGTTTCGTAGGTTTTCCTACGAGGAAGACGACGGCGCGATCGGATCGCGAAAAAAGTATCGGGAAATGCGTCGAAAAAATGCGAGAGTACGGACCCGTTTTCTCGAAAATTCCGACGAAAAACTTGGTTTTTTTAAAATTAAAATATACCCCATAAAGGTACGTTTTTCGGAACGGTTTTCGCGGGCGAAATAAGATTAAAATTATTGTGCTGTGGACGAGAGAAGGCTCAAGAATTGACGTGAAGGGTTCGATGTCACAATGTTGCGAGGCGAGCAGGTATACATAGGTACCTACCTTGCGAGCGAAGCGAGAGCCATTTCAAATAATAAATACGGACTTTGTCCTACACATATACAGGTATACCTTGCGAGCGAAGCGAGCAACATCCCCGAATAAACTTTTCGTGGTTCCACGTAGTTTTATAAGATTTAATTTGTTTGTAAGAATTCCCAACTGAAAAAAAACGTCTGCCAAGTTGGGTGGGCAGTACAACATTCCCTAATAAACTTTTCGTGGTTCCACGTAGTTTTATAAGAATTAATTTGTTTGTAAGAATTCCCAACAGAAAAAAAAAGTCTGCCAAGTTGGGTGGGCAGTATAACTTCTTCAAGCGAGCAGCATCCCCTACAGAAGTAAAACCTACCCTTAGGGATCTACCATTTGCGAGCGAAGCGAGCAACATCCCCTACATGTTTCAATTGTAATACATAGCATGTATACAGCCACACTTTGCGAGCGAAGCGAGCAGCATCCCCTACAGAAGTTAAACCTACCCTTAGAGATCTACCGTTTGCGAGCGAAGCGAGCAACATTCCCTACATGCCACACTTTGCGAGCGAAGCGAGCAAAATTCCCTACATGCCACATTTTGCGAGTGAAGCGAGCAATTTAATGGGGGGTCCGGGGGGCTTGCCCCCCCGGCTGGACGTGGAGGCGAGCGTAGCGAGCCGGAGCGGCTAGTTATTAATATTTCAAGCCCTTTGCGACATACTCCCCAAGAAACGGTGAGTACAAACTTAAACAACTGTATAAAAAACTAAGTTAAGCTGATTGCACTTCTACTCATACCATACTTATATTATATTTCTCATTACAGGATACCAAAGTAAACCTATAGACATAGAATGAATAAACGAATTACTACAACAACATGTTATCTTAAAGTAAGTTGACTATCCCACAATACTGTCCCACCTTTGGCGACTGATTCCTGCTATGTTTACCTCTAAGTAATTATGATACAATTTAACTAATAGGTACATAATAACTATATAACTACGTCATAGCTATCAAACAATTTAAACTAGAACCTACCATATAAGTATCATAGAAATTACAACATGCCTGTTGTCTCTTTGTATATTATAGCTCCATGATGAGGCCCATTAGGAGTGATTGAAGCGCTAGGAGTAATTAAATAAATTATGAGAAAAGCAGCCTAAAATTCTCTCATCCCCTCACAACCACCTTCACCGCACAAATGGAAAGGCTACCAACCCTATTGTTTGACAATTTAATCAAAATCGGTTGAAAACTGTGTAAATTAAGTTCGTCACTAGGATTTCAAATTGGCTCATGCAGTAGCTATTAATCATACAATCATCCAAATTTTAGTGAAATTGAACGACTAGGGAGTGAAAAAATGGAGCATAGGCTTTTTTATGAAATTTAAGTACATTTTTGAGCTTAATTTTGTGCATAAATTTTTTTAAACGTTGTACCTAGTTCTTAGATAGTTTTTTAAAAGTAATATTCCGCCAATAAATATAAATTTAACGATTCTTTGCAGTTTTTTCCATTTTTTTAGCAATTTTACCAATTTATTGTGCTCACAAAGTGCTGTCCAACTCATCCTTTTTAACACAGAATGTGTTTTAGCCATGGACTAACTAGCCGAAAATGGAACGCGGGATGGGAACGAAATGTGTGACGAATGATTTTCACGTACAACCGAGCCGTTGGTAGGGAAATGGAATTTCCGCCATTTTAATCGCACAGAAATCGTTCACCATTCGTTGGAAAGCTCTTGAGTTTCATACTATAACTATATAAATTGATGTTATAAATGAATAGTAAACAATGACGCTTGTTTGGTTGTCACTTGGTTGCGCGACAACGCAATTTTCGTAGTTTCATACTATAACTATATAAATTGATGTTATAAATGAATAGTAAACAATGACGCTTGTTTGGTTGTCACTTGGTTGCGCGACAACGCAATTTTCGTAGTTTCATACTATAACTATATAAATTGATGTTATAAATGAATAGTAAACAATGACGCTTGTTTGTTTGTCACTTGGTTGCGCGACAACGCAAACACATTCTGTGTTTCAATAATTTCGTCCGAAGTATGTAAATACAGGTAACCGGGGGTCCAGGGGGCTTGCCCCCTGGCGAGGCGCGGAGCGCCGAGTTTAAACGTTGTACCTAGTTCTTAGATAGTTTTTTAAAAGTAATATTCCGCCAATAAATATAAATTTAACGATTCTTTGCAGTTTTTGCCATTTTTAGCAATTTGACCAACTTATTGTGCTCACAAAGTGCTGTCCAACACATCATTTCTTTTGGAATGCTTCATTTTCGCATTTGTTTTTGTGAACACGGATTTTCATCTCAAACCTATTGAGAGTTATCGCCTGGAATTACATATACATATATACATGTATATGAAGAGGTCCTAACATCGGGAGTCGTTTCAAAATGCTTCCAACCCGATTTCCATGAAGACAATTTTGAAAAAATATCATTTTAAAATTTTGGAAGCCGTTGAAATAGCTTCATTTTTTGAGAAAATGCTCTAAAAATCGAAAATTCTATAAAACAAGTTCCAGTTGAACAGCAGAATATCTTCTCACGATTTTTTCTGGAATGTATTTCGTGTGCATTTATAAATATAAATTATCGTGTGTTGATGACAGTTAATTTATAAATAAATTTCTGCTACAGAAACCAATGCAATAGCTATATTTTCCACATAAATTCGCATAAAAAAAATTAAAAATTAAAAAAATTTTAAAAACCGATCTTTCAGATAAATATTTAGTTTGGGATTTCAAGGGTTGGTTAATTATAAGCAGAACTATAATGAACTACTGCGAATGAAAATACCAGTATACGAGTATACTTTCTAACGCACCTCGAAGTCGTTATGATTGAATAAAGGTCGTAACACGGCTTGTGAATTGCAAGGCGATTTTCTTATACCTACTCAGAAATAGGATGTACATCAGCCGATTAGGGGTCCCATTTGATGAATGGGTATCCGATGATATTATTTTTGTACCCAGTAGGGTGCCCTCTATTTTGAGAAAGGTGGAATTTTGATGACCTCCACCCGAAATTTGGTTTAAAATGTCAAAAAAATGACCCCTGTATTTTTTCAGATTTTTTGCATAACAAAAACCTACGCCGGTAGCTCGATTCTGGTTTTTGAAAAACGATTTTTTTTTGCCAATATCAAACTTATAAATATAACTTTTACAAACTTCTTTGTAAAATTGACAAAACTTCTTATACGCCCCCCGTTTTTGAGGTCGCTGAACTCGAATATGATGTCGAACAAGTCGACAGCAACAACTTTTGATAGTCTGGAATCTCAAAATCGTCAATATCATGTCAAAAAATGACGATTTTTCAAAATTCATTGTAAAATAATTAAAATTCGTATCTGTTGGAATTTTGATTTTTTGACAGCAAATTCTAGTTCCGCGACTCAAAAAACATAATAATACGAGTTTTCATAGTTTTGCGATGAATTTTGAAAAAATTGTCATTTGTTGACATAATTTTGACGATTTTGAGATTCCAAGCTGTCAAAAGTTGTTGCTGTCGACTTTTTTTGACTGCATATTCGAGTTCAGCGACCCCAGAAACGTAAGTTTACGAGGTTTCACAATTTTACAAAGAAGTTTGTAAAAGTTATATTCAAAAGTCTGATATTGGCAAAAAAGCGTATTTCAAAAACCAAAATCGAGCTACCGGCGTAGGTTTTTGTTATGCAAAAAATCTGAAAAAATTCAGGCGTCATTTTTTTGACATTTTAAACCAAATTTCGGGTGGAGGTCATCAAAATTCCACCTTTCTCAAAATAGCGGGCACCCTAGCACCCAGTTATGTAAAGTATTGAATCATTATGTATAGAAATCAAGTATTGACTTCTCTTGAATGGAAAATTTGATCTGAGAGAGTCAAATTCAATTGTTGTTATACACCTGCTCTATTGCTGTTGTACACCTCTTATAACTTCAGTTTTAGTATCTGTTCAGTATAACTTGAATAATGTTTTCTCAGTATGCCCCAAAGTTTTTTTTATCAGTTTTCTCAGTATACCCAAAGAAGTTGTTTAAGATTGTTGTTTAACTACCTACTACGTCCAAATACAGTTTTCCAAGACCTGAAGATGAAATATAAATATTTCGAAACGTCGGCCTAGAATATAGACTTTTCATTGACCGATCCTCGAGAAACCCGAAACATTTTACATTTTCTTTATTGTTACAGAGACCTCTGACCAGATATCTTCCTATCAGAGGAGAAACTCTTGATCTCCGATCTCACATCGAGACTGCTGGCCACCAAGTGGATCTCTGCCCTCACGTCTCAATCGATTCTAGTTCATGCAGAGGCTACCTCCATAAAATGGGCTCCAGGTAATTTTCTAGCCTGTATAACTAAAAAATTCCAGTCATGCAGCATGACCCCATGAGCGAATTTTTGAAGAAATCTTCAGATATTACCGATTTTTACAACTAGCGAACGGCATTAATTCACTTTTTTGACTGATTTTTCAACTTTGAAAATTTTGAAAACTCGATACATATTCTTATAGGAAATTTTACGCTTATTCCGAATATACCACAAGTTAGTATGCTGAAAAAATTATTTCGCACAACAAATCGCAAAAAACAGGCTATTTTGAAATTTTAGACTACAGTTTTGAAAATTTCAACCCGAAGATGTAATCCTATCATGCTGGCCAACGAACTTGAAATTTTAAATTTTTTTTTTTAAATTTAAATTTTAAATTTTTAAATTTTTTTTGAAGTTTCTAGCACAATTCTACGGACAGTTATCGTCTGGAATGACACATACATACATATAAACATACATACATACATACATACATAAAAAAATGCGTTAAACTTCAGAATATGATTCAGAATAGCCTGAAACGGATTTCTGCATAAAATGTTTTCAAAAATTCACATTCTACAAATTTTGAGGCGAGAGATTTTCTTCAAAAATTCGCTAATAATTTTCTTCAAAAATTCGCTAAAATGGCACGAAATTATTTGTTCATGCATGATAAAATTTGACGTTTGAATATTCTCATTCTAGTGAAAGTTATATTCCTAGTTCGAAACAGGATGGCAGTTCACTATAACACTCACAGGACTAACGACTCATGAAAGGGTCGATAGGAAACCTCCCTTGGTTGTCCTTTCTCACAGTCACCTTTTTAGACTCCACTACCATAAACCCATTTTTAGGACGTCCCTCTGAACGTTCGTCTAATAAGCAAGGCTTCGTCGTTCCTAGAGGGACGCCTATTAGAATTGATCCAGGGGAGTGAGGAGCAACCCGAACATAGTTATTTATTTTTATTTAATTTTTTTCTCGTGCTTGGGTTGTCCACCACTCCCTGGATCAATTTCAATAGGCTTCCCTTTTGTTAACAAAGCCAGGACCATCAGACATAGCTTCAAAGGGACGTAGGTGTATGTGTGTGAGAGTGAGTGTGAGTACGTGTGTGTATGACAAATTTTGTAGACGCTGCCCAGGCCACAATGCCCAACGGATTTTTGAGATTATTTCTCTTTATTTGACGCTGAAAATAATTTGTTAATGATTACGTATTCTGGCTTGCGAATTTGGATAATCTTGATAAAACCCATGTGTAAACGTTAAACCTACGTACAATATTTAAATGTAATAGTAAAATCAATAAACCTTCGTGTAAAGTAGTTGAATCTATTCATAAAGCTTTTTATATTCGTATTAACCATTACATTTACTCGCAACATTCGTTAACTTATTTTTTCTGCAAATGCGAGAATAGGTATCATTTATTGATTTATTCCTCTGTTGGGTTTTTATGCAGGTTCCACACAAGATGGAATAAGAGGTGGTTCGTCTTCGATCGGGTCACCCACACGTTAACCTACTATCTCGATCGCACCGAATCCAAGCAGAGAGGAGGAGCGTATTTCCAAGTAAGTGATTCATATTTCCTTAGCTCTCATAATTTTCTCGCTCCCTCATTTCCCTCGAGTTGTGTTCCCATTCGTCGAATCGTTTGTTGGTAATACATCAACTTTTGTTTTCTAACCGCCACTTGAAAGTTGGTTCTGAGAGACGAGTATTTGCCCGCAAGTTGTAACCAACTTTTTGTTCATTTGTACATTCAACTACCAAACAATCCACTATCCCTCAACATAAAACACTAAAACACATGCCATTGAATGGGGTGGGGCTCTTTTTGTGATGGTCCTTGGCTTCTTTTTTTTTTAAGTTTTTTTAAATTTATTTATTTGGCATTGCGTTCTGTATACAGCCATACATATTCTTATTTACAATTCAAAACTTGCAGTAAGTAAAACAATGTTCTTTTATATAATAATACTAGAATTTAACATAAATTTAAAAAGTTCTTTATAAATTATCATATTCCTTGATGATAAAATAGGTACACATATTCCAAATTTACATTTATTTTCGTGACTAAAATAGTAAACAAAAAGTGTCTCTCCCGTTCATGGTATGGATAATCCATTATCAGATGACGTAGAGATCCATCTGGATGTCCACATTTTCCACATTGTGGGGATTCTCGTTGTTGTCCGATTTTGAACGAATAGGCGTCACATATACCGTGGTTGGTTCTAAGGCGAAATAGGTTTAAAGCTTTTCCTAGAGCTGATGTAACTCAGTCGATCTGAAGCCTCCTATTATTATTTATTTATGAAATTTTCATAGGTTACTAGGTAATTTCATTCATACTTCAAGATTATTTAAAATATTTCAGTCGCTTATACAATTCATGTTACGAATACAAGGGAGCTATGTGCCACATCCATCTTGGCAGACGTATTTTTGCTGTGATTCACTAAAAGTACTAAATTTCACATTTAGGATCAAAACTACATAGCATATGCTACGAATTTCTGAAACCGATGATATAGCATTTTAGATTTCAGAAGAATAAAATTGAGAACTCACCATTGGTAAAGATTGAGCAGAATTATAGTAGGTCGTTGTAGAAGACTGTTTAGTGCCCACCTAGGCTAGAGTATTTTTCCCCCCTCCCCATTCATTCACCTGCTTGTCCACGGTCTTGGAACTAAAGTGGGGAACTGAATTGAAGATGCCGGTGGAAAGGGCACTAAATTTCCTTTCGGAGAGGCCACCTAACGTGATAGATTTTGCAGGAAACATGGTCATGAATCAACCCCGAAGACAAACAATTTTCAAAAATGAAAAACTACGTATTTTTTAACCCGTTAGACAGCATGGAATTCTCTTGCCTGCTACTGGAAAAACTTTCGCAAATTGTCAGCTTTTGAACGGTCTAGTCAATTTTACTTTTATTTTGCTAAGTGGGGGAGAAAATTTATATGTTTGTTTGATGACAAACATGGTTTTATTCTATGAAATCGAGAGTTTTCGTGAAAAATGGCCCCCAAAAAAAAAAAAAAAAAAATACGAGTTTGGTACTTGTTTCTACGTATTTTTTCGTGCTGAATCGGATTGTCATTCTTGCAGATCTCCCTAACTCCGTTATAACCGAGTTTTACTCTTTAATCAACTAGTTTTACCCTTAGAAATACATAAAATTGAGCATAACGAATAGACTAAAAACTCGTGAGTTAAAGTGTAAAACTTGGTTGTAACCTTCATACAAGCATGCTTTTCTCTTCCAATTAGCAAAATAAAAGGAAAATTGACTAGATCGTTTGAAAGCTAACAGTTTGCGAAAGTTTTTCCAGTAGCAGGTACGGAGTTCAGTGGGATTATTTGTGTCGTCTAGCGGGTTAAAAAATACGTAGTTTTTCATTTTTGAACATTTGTCGGTAGATTCCCGACTATATTATCTGCATAATCTAGCACGTTAAGTAGCCTATCTGACAGGAATTAACGCTATTTCCAACGGCATCCCCAATATTTTGTTTACCCTAAAAATCAAGGTAGTTATGGCCATTTTAGTCACAAAGAAAACACGAAAAAATCTTTAAAATGGAATAACTCGTAAACAAAGCGTTAAAAAAAATCTCTAAGAGGAACTTTTGATCGGAAATCAGTTGAAGAATACGTGGGTGAAGTTTTCCGGATGTAACGTGAGACACCCTGTGTATGAATAGTACAGATATGTGTCATGCGTTACATTCTCCAATTTCGTAAGATATTTTGTTTAACATAATTTTCAATGCTGCTCCTTCATCAGAGACAGATAAGTACCTGCTGTCCAAGAATTTAAAATTTGTATTACATTACCCTTTACACATAAATGCTGATCAATAGCGAATCACATTCAGGAATTCCTTCTTTTATTAACCAACTATGATGAGTTTTTTGTAGTTCTGCCTAGAATAGTTATGTGGCATCTTCATGTAAAATTCAAAGTTCCTATGAATCGGTTAACAATAATAGTCAAGGTATGGGGCACAATTAAATTTCCTGCTGCTGCGTATCGCGTTATACGAAGGCACACGCTGAGAAATCAGTATGTATGGGTGTTTACGGAATTTCAGAACTAGATTCTTTATATACAGCTGCCTAATTTTGAGTATTTCAGCTATATCGTAGAACTTCAGCAGTTGTACGTGGTAATAATAACATTATTTTGACAATAATTTTTAGGCGTAGGTACGTGTAGTTTTTCCTCCCTAACTATCGAAGATAGGGAAGCTTTGTGTTCGTGATATAAGTCGAAATAATTATTGTCCTCCAAAATTAAAATTTCCACTTGCTTTTTTCGTTTCAGAGCTTGCTGATTAATTTTGGAAATTATCATGAAGTTATTCGAAATATTGCAAACCCATGTTTGTAATGGATGTACTCATTATCCAAATATGTATGTCAATGCAGGAAGCAAAAGAAAAAAATAATTCCCCAAAAAATGCTCGAATTTACGTTTTTTCCGCCCATGGGCATAAGACAAGCCCCCCCCCCCCCCCCCCTCCCAGCACTATATTAGCGAAACCCAACTTGACACAACTAACAAGAAAATTTAGAATTGTGTCTAGTTAGTTTCAATGTATTTTCACTTCACTTACCTAGTCACTCAATTTGGAATTATTTACACTTCAGTTAACTACATATTATTTCATCTTTGTGAGTATAATTGTCTTTGCTTGTGTGTATTTCAAATGAAAGAGGATTCCAATATGCTGAAAACTTGAGCATTATTGGAAATATTTATCAAAACAAATATGTTTTAATTAGACTAAAGCTTCATTTTGTTGGCTATGAAAACGTTGGCTTTCATGTTGGCAAACTTAGAAATCACCTCTTCATCTAAACTTGTTTAAATCTTTTTCAATGACTGAAACTGCAAGAAAGTTCAGTTGCTTTTATGTGATGGTGGAACGCTAGCAGTTCCTGGCCCTTGCGAGAGTAGAAAACGATGCAGAGCAGTTTGAAACAATATTGATTGAATTTGGATATAAATTTGTCAGCATGTTTGAAACTAGGAACTTGTGCATACCAAAACGCTGATTCAGTGAAAGTTAAAACTTTTGGATGATAAAATAACGAGTTGTAACAAATAATCAAAACTTTTTCTGCATATTTCATATTTCCAAATTAAAACACTCTCTCCGAAAATTTGCGGCCTTGGGCAGGTGCCCACGTTGCTCATGTGGTAAATCCGGTCCTGCATAAAAAATCGAAATTTTCAGGGAAAAATCGGGCCCAAGCCAAATTCAGTTTTGACCGATTGTGGTGAAATATTCAGGGGTTATGCGGATTTGCTCTTAGATGGTCCCCTATACATTTCCAGGGTGGCCCCCAACTGGAAAATAAGAGAAATTTCAGAGAATTTTGCAAAAACCACCAAAAGTCAGGGATTTTTTAAAAATGAAAACTTTGTGTAATAATTTGCAGCGTTCTTAGGTATATTCTAACTCCTAAACAATCGAACTTCAACAGTCTACTTTATCATACTACATATTATTTCATAGGTGGGTTATCTGAATGTCAAAAATAATTATCAAGAGTGGTGGTTAAACTGTTCGAAGATACATGGGCATTTTCCACCTAAAAATCTTTTTTCTTCTCACTTCTTCTCACTTATTTGTGAATCTTAGAGATCTGGGAGTGGTCGTTATCGAATCAGCGATGAAAAATACTCCGACTGTGACACCCCATATGCCTTATTGTAAAAAAACTGATTTGTTAGAATTTTTGAGACACTGTAAATTGCAAATTTGAATTTGGGCTGGCCAACGAACTCGACCTGTCTTTTGCCAAGAAGAAACGAATTTTTTGCTGGGAATACACTCTATATATATATATATATATATATATATATATATATATATTTATTTATTTATTTATTTATTTATTTATTTATTTATATCACGTATTGAAAATGACTCTAGGAGAGCTTGATTATAATCACATAATTAGAAAAGATAACAGAAAAAACGTCTCAAAACTATTTTTATATTTCGGCTTTTTGTCTTTTTCAAACTAACAAAGAAACTGAATAATTGTGGGAAATTTGTGAACAACGTTGACAAGGAAATTTGGTAACTTTGAATTCGGTCTCATCGTTTTATTTTGAGGCCTGGAGGATCGTAAGCACCCAAAACGTTGCTATGTGCTTTTTCTGTCTCGTGAAGCAGTCTCTTGTTCTCGTGGGGTCTCATTTTTTTCAAGATTTTTATGTCGAAACAGTCATCGAACGTTGTGTTGTGGATAAACCCAAGATGGTCCTGCGAGTTCGTTCTGATTGTTGCAGAAGTATATCATTACCTTTCGGCATAATTTTCAGCACCTTCATCCCAAAGCACTCATCGAAAGCCCACAGGACCATCTTGGGTGCAAACCGCCCACCTGGTCTCAATATCAACGACTGAATGAAAGCATCAGGATGAAAATCATAATCTTCCTAATCCATGAATGCAGGCAACAAGCAACGAGGCAACAAGACTCTTAATAAGCATCGTCATGCAAACAATGCCCATTCATATTAACACAGAATGTGTTTTTGCGATGACCTACCGAAAAAAAATCGTCACAAAAAACCGACAGAAAAAACCGTTATGCGCCTTTTATAATGATTTTCACGTACAACCAAGCCGTTGGTAGGGAAATGGAACTTCCGCAATTTTAATCGCACAGAAATCGTTCACCATTCGTTGGAAAGCTCCTGATTTATCCAACCATATTATGTTAACTACTGCGAAGTGCGTGGCCATCAACCTGAGTTATGAGCATGGTTATTTGAATCAATTGTTTACACCATTCATCATAATTGATCATTCTCAATAATTGATATTGTCAACATGATTGCAACCGCTTGTAAATTTTCTTATGATTTTCACGTACAACCGAGCCGTTGGTAGGGAAATGGAACTTCCGCAATTTTAATCGCACAGAAATCGTTCACCATTCGCTGGAAAGCTCTCAATTTATATAGTATTTTTCTTGTAGTTACCTATTTATTTATATAATATTTATAGGGTTTTAGACCAAATTAAATGTCTAACAATTATTTATTTTATTATTGCCAAATATTGTTATTATTCACGTGCAACCAAGCCGTTGGTAAGGAAATAGAATCATCGCAAAAACACATTCTGTGTTCCTATGATTTCATACAGAGTGTGGAAAAAGAAATTAACCGGGGGGTGCAGGGGGCGGAGCCCCCCGCCGAGGCGCAAAGCGCCGAGTTTGTGATCAAGCTTAATCAACGAAATATCAGAATTTTCTCTTTGTTCTTTATATTTGTGAAATTTTCTTTCATCCATTAATTTACCTATATGTCAATAGAACCAGATAGATATTATATATATATATATATATATATATATATATATATACACGATTTGATGTACGAAATGGATATGTAGGAGGTTCCCACCCACTTCCTCCCAATTTTTAAATTTTGAAGCCATCTAAATAGCTCAATTATTCTTTGAAAATTCGTAAAAATGACACAAAAGTTCATTTGATGTTGATATTTTTTTGTCAGGGGAGTCTGAAGTTCGGTCAGGGAAAATGACAGAGAAATTTCAAATTTCCATTTAGGGGCTACCCTGATTTCGTTACCGTCGAATCAATTATTTAATACATGTAGTGCACAAACCATTACCTGGAGTTCTGAAATCACCTTTCAATAGTAACGAGATGGATACAAAAAGCTTGTATACTCTTGGTTGATTTCAGTTTGTTACATCCCCTTAGAAAATATTATGGCTAGTACCTATGTAACAAAATAACCTGGTTCCGCATTGCGTTCCATAGCCCAGTCAAATTAGACCAAAAAGAGGCAAATAGGAGAAAAAAATCATAGTAAAGAAATTTCTTCACCAGGCTCTTCCTTCACACCTAGTAAATCATATCTCAAAAGTCCCCTAGTATGGGGGGTGAGCTCGAGGAGGGGGGGGGGGGGTTTTCTCCTTTTTTTCGACTTTTTTTCCGGTTTTTTGCCTATAACTCGAAAAGTAAGCGTTCTAGCGACTTGTTTACTATTACCAGAATTAAAGTGCATAAAATTTACTACAATTTTTACTCCTGACTTCATTCTCTACGATTAGGCGTTCCGCCGCTAGAGCGCGTTGAAAAGTAGGTATCATTTCAAAAAATCAGCAAAAAGGCCTTTATGCTCTTTTTACGCAGAAATCATTCGTATGTAGCTTCTGGGTGACTTAGAATACATCATGACTTGTTTTCCGAACATCAGTGATGCTTGGACAGTGGTTTGAGCAGGTTTCATGTATGTCTTTTTTTTTCTGTTCTTCGCTTACATCCTGGAAACTGTGATAACCATAACGTATTTTCAGCACCCTTACCAACTCACTGTGAATTATCAGTGAATATGTATTTATATAAAACACAGTGGCTCTAAAAAAGAAAAGAAAAAAAGGAACTAAAGAAAATGAGCTGTGTTTCACCAAAAAATGTTTAATGTGCAGGTACACTATAACCCATGTTAAAGTAATATTGAAAAAAGGAGTGGGAGGGGGAAGGGGTCATCAATCTTCACAGGTATCTGCTCTTCATCCATTGAGAATCACCATCCATAGTCAAACTGAAAATTCGAAATCGGATTACAGTGAGGTGCATATAATCTTATACTGATAGATAGATGAAGTTCATGCAGATGATTAGGATGAAACTTACAGGGCGATGACATATGTGTTGAGTGGGTAGTGTTATGGTTCTATGTCTGTTTAATCATCTTCTGTAGATGAACCGTCGTCAGCAAGTGGTGGGTTATTTTTGCAGGAACCTGAACAGTTGGAGCAGAGTGTTGAGCAGTGGACGCCAGCTCTGCGGCATCCACATCGAGCACTACCGCAGCTTTTGGTGCAGCTGCAAAATATATTCTGCAGAATTTCAGATGTTGCTGGTGGATCCAAAGTTGGAATTGGTTTGAGGAAGCCATCGTCTCCCTACTCCAGCCCCAATTCTGCAGAATATATTTTGCAGCTGCACCGAAAGCTGCGGTAGTGCTCGATGTGGATGCCGCAGACCTGGCATCCACTGCTCAACACCCTGCTCCAACTGTTCAGGTTCCTGCACAAACAACCCACCACTTGCTGACGACGGTTCATCTACAGAAGATGATGAAACAGACATGGAAGCATAACACTACCCACTCAACACATATGTCATCGCCCTGTAAGTTTCATCCTAATCATCTGCATGAACTTCATCTATCTATCAGTATGAGATTATATGCACCTCACTGTAATCCGATTTTGAATTTTCAGTTTGACTGTGGATGGTGATATCAATGGATGAAGAGCAGATACCAGTGAAGATTGATGACCCCTTCCCCCTCCCACTCCTTTTGTGAATATTACTTCAACATGGGTTATACTGTACCTGCACATTAAACATTTTTTGGAGAAAAACAGCTCATTTTCTTTAGTTCCTTTTTTTCTTTTCTTTTTTAGAGCCACTGTGTTTTATATACATATATATTCACTGATAATTCACAGTGAGTTGGTAAGGGTGCTGAAAATATGTTATGGTTATCACAGTTCCCAGGATGTAAGCGAAGAACAGAAAAAAAAATACATACATGAAACCTGCTCAAACCACTGTCCGAGCATCACTGATGTTCGGAAAACAAGTCATGATGTATTCTAAGTCACCCAGAAGCTACATACGAATGATTTCTGCGTCGGAAAACAAGTCATGATGTATTCTAAGTCACCCAGAAGCTACATACGAATGATTTCTGCGTATAAAGAGCATAAAGGCCTTTTTGCTGATTTTTTGAAATGATACCTACTTTTTAACGCGCTCTAGCGGCGGAACGCCTGATCGTAGAGAATGAAGTCAGGAGTGAAAATTGTAGTAAATTTTATGCACTTTAATTCTGGTAATAGTAAACAAGTCGCTAGAACGCTTACTTTTCGAGTTATAGGCAAAAAACCGAAAAAAGTCGAAAAAAAGGAGAAAAACACCCCCCCCCCCTCCTCGAGCTCACCCCCCATACTAGGGGACTTTTGAGATATGATTTACTAGGTGTGAAGGAAGAGCCTGGTGAAGAAATTTCTTTACTATGAATTTTTTCTCCTGTTTCCTCTAATTTGACTGGGCTACCAATTATGTACCTACTTTAGTTTTTATTGAAACATTTTCTTTTTTCTTTTTACTGTATTTTGAGGAATCGTCCTTTGTTGTACTGCTTTTGAGCTGAGTTCCGACTCTTGTCGGCAGCACGGGCTTGCCCATTACCGACAATAAGTTGACAACACTATCATAAATAATGGTGTGTTTAATTTCCTGTATATAATAAGTGTATTATTGCCATTATTATTTCTGTCATGTCAATAAATCATTTATCCATCTATCTATCTATCTAATGCCAAGAGTCAACACTGTGAAACGAATGATCGTTATGGTATCATGATGCCAATCGTTATGTCCATTTTTATTTTTATTTTTTCCAGGCAATCGAAGAGGTCTACGTGGATCACGCCAACCCTCACAAATCCCCCAACCCGTCGGCGACGTTCGTCGTGAAAAGCAGCTCGCGGAGCTACTTCCTCATCGCCCCGTCGCCCGAAGCTATGAGAATTTGGGTCGACGTCATATTCACCGGGGCGGAAGGCCATTTGCAGTACTTGCACCACTGAAAAACCTTCCTTTTCCCCCTCTCCTTCCAAGTGCTGTAAATGTCGCGAATAAAGTTGAAGGGCGACGTAGACAATTTTTCCGTCTGCCCCGAGACAACGCGTTTCTCTCATGATTTGTTTTTCTGGGGTTATAAGGGATTCTGAAGATGTACAGAACATTTTTTTTTTTTTTTGCCCCCACTCCCAGCGCATAGGTAGTAATATCCTCGTCCGGAGAAACCGCCTATACGTTTTCTTCAGTAAATTGCAAAGTATAGTTGATTTAGTTTTGCTAGTGATAAGTGTTATTAACCAAAGTTTTTAGTTAGAATAGCTGCTGAAGAATCAATTTTTAGTGGTTTGAGAATGTGATAGGCGGGCATTTTATTATTTCGAATGAAATTGAGCTTATCGCTATCACTAAGAGCTACGATGTTGCACTCCCAATCGGATTGGTAGTATTTATGATTTTATTAATTCGTGAATGATTCTATTCGTAAATTTTAATCGATTAAAAAAACCACTAGGTATATTTAATAGGAGAAACGACCTACTTACCGCAATCTACCTGTGGGTTAACATTGACATCTGGCTGTCAATACATACATATATAATAAGGATGTTTGTATAGTTGTTTTCTGTAGGGGACCGTTTTTATTTGCAGTTTCAATATGTTGATAGTCCATTTATGAGCTTAAAAATAACTTTTTTTCAACAGTTATTAATCAGATGTGAGATAATCTAATTATCGAATGGTTATTTCGTAGAAGAAAAGCAAGTTTAGTTGCTTAGTTTAGTATTACACAATTCTACAATTGACAGGAATACAATTATTATAAAAAATTCAATAACCGATTAGGTCACATATTGATTTATTACTGGTAAAAATGTGAAAATAAGCGAATTTTTAACTATCTACTATAATCAATGGATACGTGTACAACCATTAAATTTGAAAATTGCTCCTGTATCAGGCAACTATAATAATATCCTTATAGTATCCAGGTTTGTTTGAAACTGTGCTGTCGTAACTGAATGAAGATCATCATATTAAGTTCTGCTTTTTACTACGATTTCTACTGAAATCATCGATTGCAGCTCCTCAAGCTACTTGATCATCTAATAATATTAAGTACTGCTTTTTACTACGATTTCTACTGAAATCATCGATTGCAGCTCCTCAAGCTACTTGATCATCTAATAATATTAAGTACTGCTTTTTACTACGATTTCTACTGAAATCATCGATTGCAGCTCCTCAAGCTACTTGATCATCTAATAATATTAAGTACTGCTTTTTACTACGATTTCTACTGAAATCATCGATTGCAGCTCCTCAAGCTACTTGATCATCTAATAATATTAAGTTCTGCTTTTTACTACGATTTCTACTGAAATCATCGATTGCAGCTCCTTAGGCTGCTTGAATGTCTCTTGTAAACGGTAGCGTTAAGCTCAATTAGAAACGCGTTAAAAAAAACCCAATGCCAGCCTTCCATACCAGCCCAACGACCACTAAAGATTAACCAAAGTTATGAAAACCGATGATTTTCTATGTAGTTGTTACTGCTGCTTATCGTGTTGCTCTGATTAAGTAGGTACCTACGCTGTACGCACACAGTTCCAACGAATATTTGACTGATTGTTATTCTTTGTCGCGCACCCCCTCCCCACTCCTCCGGTAATGGATCCGAAATTGTCATTAAAAATGTATGCCAAGATGACTTCATCCAGGATGAAATCACATCGGCTTTTTCCATGTCAGAAGTACCAGTTGAGTGGTCACAATGTATTATCATTCATTCATTATTCATTCTCATTCTTGGTGCTAAAATATTTCAAAAATTATGCGCCTCCTTTTTTTCGGTAAGTGTCTGCATTGTTCAACTATCAAATATACTTAAGTGCCTGATATATTTGCCTGATGAAGTGCCTAAGTGCCTCGAGAATCCTAGAATCAAGTGTCTTTAAAAAATTAATAAATTAACAAACAGAACATTAAGACAATGGAACGAAGAATTGAAAATTACTCTAACATATTTCTGGAATTCGCCTTAGACTGAAAATACATTTTTAAATTGTTCATCGTAGTATGTAGCAAATAAAGAAGATTAGAGGTAATCTATATGACTTAGTAATCGAGTTATCGTTATAAACGGCTACCTGCTAGAATTTAGTGGAGTCATAACCACCTTTAATTACGACCATAAAGTCTATAGACCTTTCAAGGGGTAGATTTTTAGTGATTTGAAAGTATATGAGAATATATTGCAGTAATTCTAATCAATCGTTTGAATCATTCATGGCACGCATGGCTTCGAGCCAAATTCATTCGTAGGTCATATACTTTTTTTTGCTATGCTTACATCTATGTGATATAAATTTTTATATTGATTTTGTGCTCAATGCATTTCTGTTCAAAATGTTAACGATAATCACCTCATTAATACCTTGGAACATTTGGTTGATGTTTACATCAACCTGTTGTGCATTTAAGTCTCAGCCTCTGGGAGGTCACACCTGTTTAGCGCTTTGGCATAATTAAGAAACTAAACTGCTTATTTTCCTTTAAGCGCGGAAGCACCGTTTTATTGCTCTTTTACTCTCTTCATTTGCACAAATGAGATCTGTCTAAGGAGCTTTATTTCTTGTTTTTCTTTCCTCTGAATTTTGCACGGAATCGCTACTTCCAAATTCCGTTCCCCCGAAATAACATTTCTCTCTCACCCCAATTAATTATTGTGAATGTTTCAATTATGAAAACGGTTGAACCGTCAAGTCAAGATGTTTCCTGTGTAGAAACATTACGAAATTAACGTCAACTTACTTTGACGTAGCATCTTTTATTTTTCACTTTAGAGGCAAATAATTCTCTTGGAGCCCGAAAAAAAGTCGACAAGTCTTAGAGTATTTGGATGGTTCTGTTCAGCTTGTATATTTTTTGTAAATATTTTGACTTGTAAGCTATAACGTTATCAGATACCCCAAATGTCGTCTATTATCAAACTGTTATATCCTAACTTTTTTCCAGGTTACCAAAAGCGTAAAAACCCGCTTTCTGATTATTCGAATGAATTGACATTTGATTTTTACGAAGATTCATTTTTCTTATACCTATGTCATGTAATGGTTCACTACTTCGAACGGCTACTGAATTATGGATTTAGAGTGTACTAGTACTTTATATAGTGCGTAAATCAATATACACGGAGTGGGGCGAATCGTAGTTTCGTTAACTAGGGGAGTCATTCACCCGTAGCGATAACATTATTCAATCTCAATATTGGATCAATTTCCTTTATTATTACCTACCTACATTGCCTCTTTCGAATAGGTACATAACTTAGTGTGAAGTTCCAGTGAAATTTATTGATTTATCCACTACCTTACCAAACAAGTTAGTATGTAAAACAAGATGTCGAATAACAAAATTAATAATAAAATCTCTTAATTAGTAACATCTATAGGTCATGAACGCTCCCGAGTACTTAACTAGTACCTACTGTAATTCATGTATTTTTTATCATCGTGACAACTGTATCTGAATATTCCTAATTTCCACCCCCCCCGTTTCTAAAACTTAACTACCCCAGTCTCATTAGTTATTTGTCTTTGTTGCTAAGTTTGTTTGAAAATGATCAATTTTATCCTCCTTGTTGAATTCTATTAGAATGGTTTAAGTAAGATAGATTTATCACTTGTTGATGAATTCCACGTGGGAAGACGTCACATAATGTTAATCACAGAACTGATTTCAAATGTTCAGAAACTAAGGATCCTGTGAGATATTAATGTAGCGATAGCTCAGGTTTTATGTCGTTATTTTAACCATTAAGAAGAAAGTATTTGATATGAAAAAATAACGTTGAAAAATACATATGGTTTATAATTTATGTCGACATTTTTTCTCCTTCCCGAAAACTAACCTTTTCCTTTTGATCTTATAAGTAACAGGGTGGCCCCTGGAAAAGTCAGGTTATTTCGCAAAAACCTCCAAATATCAGGGAATGTTTTAAATGAAAGCTTGGTGTAATCATTTAAAGCGTTTTTAGGTATAACTCCTAAGCAATCAAACCTCAATAGCGTACTTTATCATTCTAGGTACATATTATTTCATAGGTTGGTTTGTGACAGTTCCCGCGAGATCCAAGAGAATGCGCTGTGTGTCCGTCGCTTCGGCGTCAGGCGTTAATTCTCACGTTCTTGAAAGGCTATGGTTGGTGATAGATGATGATCCGGAGCCGGAAAATTATCTTCTCCTAACATAGCACATATGCTTTTAGTACGAGTTGTATCTTTTACGGTACTGTCACACCTCTCTCTCTCTCTCTCTTTCTATGAGTGTGGATTTAGGCCCCCATTGCACCTCTGGGGCGGCCTAAGTCCATTACAAGTTATACGAATGACAAAAATAATTATCAAGAGTGGAGGTTAAATCGTTCAAAAGTAACAACACTACACGCACATAAAAAAGGATTGGATATGCCATTGGATTCCCTGGTAGCTACATCACCTAGAGTTAACCTTTTGTGAGAAAAATCATCTGAGTATTGAACTAAGGAGAAAAATTCAGCCGATTGATCCAGTAAGAGTCCAAAAACTAGTTTGTATGTAAAAGCTAGGACTTCTCAGGAGGTTTAAGGAGGGGAAAATTTTCCCATTGGAATGTGGAGTCATGTGCTATAAATTCACAGAGCAATTTTTTGAGGGATGGGAAATCAGGAAATCATACTCTCTCTGGCAACAATAAATTGGCATTAGGTGAAAAAAAGCGTGAAATTTTTTGCTGTCGGACAAAAATGTTTAATTATCCCCAGAGCTAAGAAATCCATCTAAGGAAAAAAATCTAAGTCAAATGATTAAAATTTGTACTTCAACAGCTTCAGATCACAAATTGAGAGACCATGAAATATTAAATAAAAAGTCATGCCGTACGATCTTATGGTTGAATTTTCGTAAATTATCGAATTACATTTAGGTAGGTTTAATTGTTATGATATTTGAGCACTTCGCGGGCAATGAAATTATTAAATATAAGTAAAGTATAAATATAAGTAGTCTGTGTTTTTTCTTCTTTAAATTATATGATTTTCGTTTTAGAAGCATTAAAATGGGAACTAGGAAACTCATCAACTGGAAACTCATTAAAAAAAACGTGGAACCCCATTTTTGATCAGTTTTCCACGTGGGGTGAAACTCGTCAAATCTTCATGAACGAGCGACTCATCAAAAAATGGAATCCAATAAATTTATCCCTTTAATTCAGTTATGAATCAGTATACATTTTTTTCGACTAGAATCCAGCACTGTCGAGACACTCCTCAAAAACTACCTTGAAGGAAACTCATCGAAAAGGAGCTGACGGGAAACTCGTCAAAAATGGTGGTATGTAGTAGTAGATGGATATTGGTCTACTTTGGGTCAACTACCTGCCATTGTTACAGCTCATCGCCACCATGAATAACTACCTGGCCAAAAACCTTATAACGGTTGGGTCTGGCACACAGTGAAGCCTTCCGAAGGTTTGGTTTGATGACTTTCCTTTCGATGAGTTTCCCCTTAGGAGCTTTTGACCAGTTTCCAAAGGGGACAGGAAATTCATCCAAAATAATTGTCAATTACTTTTTATCTTCCAAATGTATATCCGATTCCTATTTGAAATTCTTTTTGACGACTTTCCCTCCCCTTCAATTTTGACCAGTGTTCCACCCTAAGGGGAAACTCCTCAAAAAACATCGACCTCACGTTTTTGATGAGTTTCCGTTTGATGAGTTTGTAGGGACCCCATTAAAATTAGGTACATTAAAATGACGAGGGGAAAAAAATTGTATTTGATATTTTCGTAAGAGAAATCTGAAATTCGGTCTGGGAAAAGTCGGGGAAATTAAAAATGTCCATTTGGGACCACCCTGAGTAAGTTTGATTCAAATATTTGTAGGTTGGTACATTACATCTGACTTTATGCAAAGGCTCACATTGAGCAGCGTGACACAAGTGGGGCAGCACAATGCAGTAAAACACAGCAAGAAAACAAATTATTGGACAGTGGTCCAGGAATCGATTCTCTCGGATCAAAATTATTTTATTGGCTATTCTTATAGGAAATTTTCCGCTGATTCCAAATATACCACATGTTCCTACACCTAAAACTGCTCCTTTACGTAATTATCTTCAAAAAACCCGTTTTTTTAAATATTGTGTACTAGAAAAAAGTTGTAGTGTATTTTTTTACGATCTTAATGGCCAATAAATTATTTTTTTAAACATTCAGTGCCCTCGAAAACCCACTGAGCCGGTAAAAATCCCAAGACAACAATTTGCTTTATTCATTTTATACTATACCTATTAGTGATTCAGTAAGGCTCCCCACTTTTCTAAGAAAGTTTACGAATGTAAAAATAGCTGTGTGATGTTCAGGAAGGTCCCTACAATGAAAAACAATTTGAATTTCCAGGTTCTGTTCCCGTTGAACAGTGAAGTGAGAAAGTGATATGATGAAGCTAGAAAGCACCGTATCACCACTATTTTTCATGGTATTTTAAAAAATTGGAGGCCATTCGACGCAGAATTCGATTTGCTACAACTTTTGTTCTTTAAGGAACTCGATTTAATGTCAAGTATGACCTCTAATATGCTAAAAACGACATTTCCCGGTTTTGTAAAGTGTTAAAAATCAAATTAGGTAGTTGGAAATTCAGTATCTTTCTTATTTTTGGTGCTTTTTACTTTTCCTGGTGACCAATCGACGCAGAATTTCATTCTCTACAATTTTTTTCTTGTACACTAATTGTTTTGAACGTTATTTATAGCCGGTAGAACGAAAAATAAGTTTAAAAACGTGTTTTTTTAATGGTTTTTTAAAGATAGTTACTTTAAGGAGCGGTTTTATGTATGTATGTACATATGGTATATTCGGAATCAGCGCGAAATTTCCTATAAGAATAGCCATTGAAATAATTTTGATCCGACAGAATCGATTTCTGGACCACTGTGCAACAGAAGCCGTGAAACACCATTTTGCAACACTGAAGCAGTAAGTAAAAAGTTGCAGATAGTAGCAGGTTATTTTGGTTTTAAACCTCTACTGGAACATTACTAAAGAGATCCATAAAAGGATCTTGTTTAAAATAGGTCAAGTTCACTTTTGGCAGACTGAAAGTTTTGAAGAATATGAAAAAAAAAGTCTATACCTATTGTATCAATTTTTCTAAATACGATCAATTTTTTAAAAATATTTTTGCATAAAATATATTTGTTACTTACGTGTTTGGGGAGTATCCATCGAAGATAGCACCAGAAAGTAGCTATGTAAATGAGCGAACATCTACTACTGAGAGATAGCGAGAGGTAGTTAGTACGGATTGCAAATGAGCAATGAAGATTAGCGAGTAAACAAACCTGGGTTGTCTTGTGTAGGGTATCTGAGTGAACTTTCACCACAACATCGATCCCCTTCTTTCATTTTCATTTGTACCCATTTTAGTCTCATAAAATCAATTTTCCGACCACTGTGCGACAGGGAGAAAAGCGAATAGATTTTGTTTTAGTGGGTGTACCTGCTCCATTATAACCTAACATGAATTTTGGAATCTTTCTTGCGTGGACGAACTCAATCGGCAAGTTTAAATCAGGTTCGTTCCAAGGAACTTCATATTAGCGTGCTGGGACCTTTCATATTCTCACTATTTATTAATGATATGCCAAAAGTACAGTTTTTACTACCTATATATGCTGATTACAGCCAAATTTATAAACAAAGTCCGTCTATCACTTCATTGCCTATATAAACGAAATTAATAGAGATCTAGAGGCTGTCAATAACTAACTGGTGTGTCGCCAACGGATTGATCCTTAACCCTGCTTAAATGTGATATTTAGGAAGGAAGTTATTGGGCCTTTACCTCCTTTGCTCCACTGTGGAAACCCTATTGCGTTTATGTGAAAGAGGTGTTGTCGGCCGTGATGTTGTTCATAGTTGCATGTAGTCGGGATTCGGCCCAAGGAGAAAGAAATAATTACAAAATCTTCGTAATCATTGTAATGATTTCGGTCGCCATTCTGTGACCATCATCAGATAAGTTAACAGCTTCGCTCTCAAAGAGGACAGTGTCAAAAACAGGAGGTTTTATAAACCTCATAAAAACGCTAGAGCCAAAACAATTTCATTTGGGGAAATAGTATTGAGAAACAATATTTTGGTTAGCAATTTTAAAGGGCCAAAATAAGATGCATAAGACAAAAACCAATTGCTAAAACAGAGAGGAAAAAATATATAGAAAACTAATGTTCAACATTTGGTATCCATTACCCATTATTATAAACGGGAAAATAATTGTAACATAAATAAAAAACTAGGCGCCCCGCGCCTCGCCAGGGGGCAAGCCCCCTGGACCCCCGGTTACCTCTATTTACATACTTCGGACGAAATTATTGAAACACAGAATGTGTTTTAGCTTACGCGTTTCACATAAACCCGTCTTCAATCTTATGTTGAAGATTGGTTAACTTCGAATAGTGCGATAACAACTTAGAATATTTATAACTCATAAACCGCGTCATAACAAAATATCGCATAGGTTACACTAGGCTACACGATCCTTAGTTCCGCATCATCGGTATCCATGTTGTCGTCCCAGATTTTGTTACGAAATTTCGTTAGCTTTTTTGGCTAGTTAGTCCATGGCTAAAACACATTCCATGGCTTTGGAGCTCAGTCAGCTGATCAGTGATCACCCAGGCGTCTTCAGCATTCTCCCTTGAGCCTCCCCTCTCAAATTTCAGCTTCCTGCGTTGAATAGGAAAGAAAAGGGCTTAGGAGCTCACTCAGGTGATCAGTGATCACTCAGGCGTCTTCAGCATTCTCCCTTGACCCTCCATCTCAAATTTCAGCTTCCTGCTTTGAATAGGTAAGAAAATGGCTTACTCACTCAGCTGATCAGTGATCACTCAGGCGTCTTCAGCATTCTCCCTTGACCATTCCTCTCAAATTTCAGCTTCCTGCGTTGAATAGGAAAGAAAATGGCTTTGGAGATCACTCAGCTGATCAGTGATCACCCAGGCGTCTTCAGCATTTTCCCTTGAGCCTCCCTCCCAAATTTCAGCTTCAGTTACATAGGTTACACCAGGTTACACGATCCTTAGCTCATTTAACCACCGCTTTACAAATCAAACCGTTCTCGCAATAATCGGATCACCTGGTATGAATCGAATCGAAACACCAGCTCAATGAAATCATCAGAAATTAACAAGCGGTTGCAATCATTTTCACAAAATCAATTATTGAGAATGATCACCTGAGTGTACACAATTATTCAAATAACCACGCTCATAACTCAGCTTGTTCGCCACGCACTTCGCAGTAGTTATATGGTAGTAGTATATGGTTGGATAAATCGAGAGCTTTCGAACGAATGGTCAACAAATTTCGGGGGATGAAAAACGACAAAGTACCATTTCCCTAGCAACGACTCGGTTGTAAGCAGAAATCATGAGAATGTTGTCACAGATTTCGTCCCAGATTTCGTTAGCTTTTTTGCCTAGTTAGTCCATGGCTAAAACACATTCTGTGTTAAAAAAAAAATTGCTAACCAAAATATTGTTTCTCAATACTATTAACATTTATCATGTTTTAGCCCTGGGGTCCTAGCAATTTTTGCGAGTCAATTTTTTTCCGCGCACGAAACATATAGTGTTACAGTGATTTCCGCCTACAACCGAGTAGTTGCTAGGGAAATGGTACTTCGTCGTTTTTCATCCCACAAAATTCGTTGACCATTCGTTCGAAAGCTCTCGATTTATCCAACAATATTATGTTAACTACGGCGAAGTGCGTGTCCAACAAACTGAGTTATGAGCATGGTTATATAAATAATTGTTTACACACAGGTGATCATTCTCAATAATTGATATTGTGAACATGATTGCAACCGCTTGTTAATTTCTGATGTTTTCATAGAATTTCGAATCAATATCGAGGAGAAAACATGATACATGGTTGAAATTTTTGGTTCTAGAACAGAAATAAGTTTCAAGAAATGATGAGTGTCACCAGGTATGCAGGTGCGGTTTTAGCTGTAGAATTTCCCCAAGAAATTGTTTTGGCTCTAGCCTGGCTTGTTAGCTCTAGCGTTTCTATGAGGTTTATAAAACCTCCTGTTATTGACATTGTCCTATTTGAGGGCAAAGCTTTAACTTATCTGATGATGGTCACCGAATGGTGACCGAAACGTCATTAGAATGATTACAAAGGTTTTGTGATTATTTCTTTCTCCTTGGGCCAAATCCCGACTATATACACCTATTGCATTTAGTAAGTGTGTTGAAAATCTGGGGGTTGGTTTTAATTCTACCCTCACATGGAGTGATGATCACATTACCACATCTTCCAGAGCCATATTTTCATCGTAAGCTGGCATACTGCACTGTATTCCACGTTAGGCTAAAATTATTCAAAATACTTCTTCTTCCCCATTTTATTTACTATTGCCCATTATACATTTGGTCGTTGGATTTTATCAGTGTTAGGCGTTTGCTAACCCTCTTCAATGTTTGAAATCTCGTGGACACGTTTCTACTTAAATCAAGATCGTCTCTTAGGGATGGATATTTTTACATACCTTAATGTCCAGACCAGGGGCTTTCCTTCAGTTTTAGAGCCAAACATTCAACCTGCATTGCCTAATTATTTCCACCAGGTGGTTCCAATAGGTTCCACAGTCCTACGTCACTTTAATTTGTCTATGAGTCGATCGATTTCCCTTCATTGGTTGTCTTCAGGACAGCAGTCGAGCGCCATTTGCTTACCAAGCATTATAACTTCTACAATAATTATCCCCCCCCCCCCCCCGTCACGCTCTATTTCTCTCCTTCCCTCCCTCCCCCTTTTCCCTCTCACTCGGTTTTCATTGATTTTTTTCCCCTCATTTCTTCCATTTTTGATATTATATATTTTATCTTGTATACGTTTATATGTATGTGTATACATATGTATAGGTATATTTATATTTTTTAAACCTTTGTATAGTAATCTTTTAAAAGTTAGGAACTTTTATCCATGAGGAGGGAACAATTGTTCCTAAGGATAAAACAAAAACATAACATTATATATTATCCAGAGTTCCAGTTAGGTAGAAGAGCCGAGCGCACGTGTTTTTTGCGAGCTCCGTATTAAGTATTGATTTAGCAGGGTTGTATTGTGAATTTCGTTTCAGTTTTTGTTTTTTGTGGTTGCTCTTTAATTAACTCTCAGCAATAACAATTTTCATAAATTTTTGACGGGTAGATTTCTGGAAAAAGGTCATTTTTGCGAGTTTAGTTGGTGATTTGTTGTTTAACGAAGGGAAAGGACTATCCGCTCGACCGAATACGGTATTCCTTAAGGCCGTATCACACTTGCATTTTTTTCGCATTTTTTCTGCGTTTTAAACGCTGAAACGTGAAGAAGGCAAACTGCGTTTTTTCAAGGTAAGTAGAGAATGTTGAAGAGGAATAACTGCAAAAACAGCGCATTCTGGCGGAATGCATTTTTATTAAATCTGTCAGGTTAGGGCTCCTAGGGGTTTTTCATTGAATTGTAACCTCCCCAAGGGTTATGTTTAGCATTTTTCTTGCGTCAAGGTAAAAATTAGAACGTGTTCTAATTTTCCCAAGTGAGTTTAAAAACGCTCCGCCAGGATGCGCAATGGTCGAAAAAGCTGACCTTGGAAAAACGCACTTCTTCTTTCACGTTTTTGCGTTAATAACGCAGAAAAAATGCTGAAAAAATGCTAGTGTGATACGGCCTTTAGTCAGCAGCACTTGAAGAGCCGACCGGTGCCGCGTCGAATAATTGCAACTACGAGAATGTCGACCTCCGAAATACATCAGGTAATTCAATGCCTTGACGTAATCACAACAAAACTGCGACTGCATTTTGAAGGAACATACAAATGTTTTGAATACACAGGTGTAGGCTCTGTCGCAAGAAATTGCTAACAGCCAAGAAACTATCTTGCTCATAGAAAAAATTAATAGGAGTATAGAAGAAAATCTAGCATTATCTGAAAAAATAATACGAAACAAAACCGGCACACGGACAACAGAAACGATCCTATTTTTCATAACGTTCTAGGAGGGAAAGAAAACATGAATATTCTCAAGAGGAAGACGTGATGGACATTTTTAGAACGGAATTAAATTGCGTTCTTGAGGATTATGAAGTTATAGGTGTAAGACGTTTAGGCACCACCCAACCTTCTAGAAGTAGACCAGTTCACATTCATTTTGCTAATAATTTCTCTAAATCTAAAGCAGGTACGCCAGAACATTTACAAGTTCAAGGGATCCCAATTTAATAAATCCGAGTTCTACGACAGACGAACACGGGAATTTAGGAAGCATCTCTTGCCCAAGTTGTTTCAAGCAACAAAAGACCGGGAAGCATGCCGTCATAATTGGAGATGAACTACAAGTTGATGGAAACTTATCATTCACTATGGACGACGTACGTTGGAGAATTCTACATCTACTGGGTCAGAAGTGGAGATTAATCTGAATACTCCTCCTCCGTTGCCTCCCAAAATTTCTAGAAAACAGGTCAAGAAGAAGATGAAAATCCACAAGAGATTGAAAGAACATCAACACAACTTTGGAAATTTTGGCAATGACTAGGGATTATTATTGAAATTTGGCAGTGGAGTGTAGGCATTATTGATTGTGATTTATGATAACTATGCAGTGCTCATCTATTATACGTAAATTATGTAGATCTGTATGAGTTATTATTTGATAAATCAAATGTAAAAGTCTAACATTGTTTGTTGAGGTAGAAATGAAGGCAAGAGATATCATGTGCTATTTTCTAAAAAGTATTTAAGGAACTCCTTGTAATGCCTACGGCCTATACAATAAAATTGAATTGAATTGAGTTTATTTATTATCCATAATAATGTTATCCAAAACAAACGTTCTTTCTACCTTTGTATTAATATTAATAATAAGTATGCAACAAGCAACCCCTTCTCTCTCACAACCATGATAAAGTATGAACTGAAGATTGAAAATATCTTGACATATCGGTATCTAACATCATTAAGCAATTATTTTAATTTACTGAGAATGGATCCAGGGAGGGATCGAATAGGTACTTCGAGCGAATAGGAAAATAATGAAATCCAAGATTTTTCGCCCATCTAAACTAAACGATCATGATTCATCGGAATTACCACCTCCATTTACCCCACCGATAGTAAATTTGAAACTCCCAAAGTTTGTTGCATAACTGGACCGGATTCCTAATTGAACAAAAAAGAATTACGAAAATCGGTTGAGAATTGTAGCTTGGGGAGCACCTAAAAGGATCGACTATAACCCCCTCCACGATGTCAAATCCAGAATTTTAGAGGTTTTTTTTGCACAATTAGACGAAAATTAGGATCGAACAAAAGAAAGAATCACGATAATCGGTTAAAAATTAGCTTGGGCAGCGCTTATTAGGATCGGGTATTACCCCCTCCTTGATGCCAAATCCGAAATTCCCAATGTTTGTTGCACAACTAGACCGAAATCGGGATCAAACAAAAAAGAATCACGTAAATTGGTTGAGAATATTTTAGCTAATTGTAATTGGTTGAGAATAGCAGCGCATTGAATGTTCGGCTATTACCCCCTCCTGTCAGCAAATTCAAAATTTCCGAGGTTTGTTGCATAACTAGACTACTTGGGATCGAACAAAAAAACGAATCACGTAAATCGGTTAAGAATGTAGCTTGGGCAGCGCTTATTAGGATCGGGTATTACCCCCTCCTTGATGCCAAATCCGAAATTCCCAATGTTTGTTGCACAACTAGACCGTAATCGGGATCAAACAAAAAAGTCCAGTCATGCAGCATGACCCCATGAGCGAATTTTTGAAGAAATCTTCGACATTTCAGTCGCTATTGATCGTGTAGAGAAATTTTAGTTTATGATTTTGATAGACAAACATGGAATCAAATTATTAAACAAGCACCTACTACCTACGTTTTAAACAGCATGGTTCTAGGATTGGTTATACAGGGATACTGGAATGACACATACATATATACATACATACATATATACATACATACATATATACATACATAAAAAAATGCGTTAAACTTCAGAATATGATTCAGAATAGCCTGAAACGGATTTCTGCATAAAAATTTTTCAAAAATTCACATTCTACAAATTTTGAGGCGAGAGCAATAGCTTAATTTTCTTCAAAAATTCGCTAAAAGAATCACGTAAATTGGTTGAGAATATTTTAGCTAATTGTAATTGGTTGAGAATAGCAGCGCATTGAATGTTCGGCCATTACCCCTTCCTGTCAGCAAATTCAAAATTTCTGAGGTTTGTTGCATAACTAGACTAATATTGGGATCGAAAAAAAGAAAGAATCTTGAAAATAGGCTGTGAATTATGGCCTGGGCAGCGTCGACTTTTTTTGGCATTGTACAGTTATACATTTTGCCATACATTATAACGTACAATATTTCCTAATTACTTATCCACACGTGTATGTACAATAGTTTACAAGCAGGCTTAGCTTACCTCAAACATAAACTTTCAAGGTATGGAAAAATTCATAAATTAAGGCATAAGTGTTGACATTCCTTGATAATTGTAAATAATTGAACGGGTGATCTAAGTAGGAGGTAACTTCTTTGAACAACTTTTTAAGTTCAGCACTGTATGCAGTGCACAGCATCACCATGTGCTCTGTTCCTTCTTCATCTTCACATGCTTGACATACTGGTGTATTCAGGATACCCATTGTGTGATTATAATATGAACACAGCCCATAATTAGAACGGAGTCTGTTCATCAATACTATCAATTCTCTTCTCAAAAGTTCATTAAACCAATGTACCCTCGGTGGTATAGAATTAATATTTTTATAGAATAGGCCCTTCTTCTTACTGGACGCTATATACAAATCAAACCACTACTTGCGGTGGTGCCTATTTATGGAGGGGTACAAATCCTCCTTCGGTATTCTTAAATCAATACACCTGCCGTTCATTCCCCCTTCTTTGGCTAACTTATCCACCTTTTCATTATACCCTATCCCACAGTGCGCCTTAATCCATACAAAGTGGACTGATGTTACGAGTACTAATGTATCAAGTTCTAATAATTTAGTTAATATGCTGCCTATCAATGGATTGCGAGCTCTTCGTGGTCCTCCTTTTAAAACAGTAAGGGCGCTAAGAGAGTCCGAGAATATTGCTATACCTAAACTCCCTATATTCTCAAATTCTGAAACAATGTATTCCAAAGACCGTAGAATAATAACAGGAGAGCCGAAGACATTTTCACGCCGCAAGAAACAGCGTGCAGTGGTGATACTCATTAAACAGCTTAAACATCACTCTTGGTGTCCTTTGTCATGGGTATACCTACCTATGAAATATGAGTGATAAAGTATGCCGTTGAAGTAGGATTTCTTAGGAGTTCGAACATACACAAAAACGTACACTTCCGCACTTCCAGCATACACTTCCGCCGTGAAACTAGAACACTGAGGGTCGACAAAATTTGTCACACTCATACACAATATCCCTTTGGTATTTTTCCCCCATAGGATTTTCTTAGAACATTCTGAAACGGATTCGTTCTCAGTTATTTTTGTTCTCAGGCTTGGGTTGTCCCACAGCCCCCAGGATCAATTCTAACAGGCGCCCCACTTATTTACGATGCCTTGCTTTATAAAACGTAGCTTTAGAGGGACGTCCCAAAAAAATTGTCGTTTGGAATGACTCAAAACGGATTTCAATGAAGAAATTTCTGAAAATTATTACAAATTTAGGAATCATTGTAATAGCTTCATATTCTGCAGAAATTCGCTAAAAATCAAACTACTAAAGAAAGAACAATATCTTGCACTAATTTTATCTTCCCTATTATGGTTGGTACTTAGCGAAAATCAAAAACAGTTCGATTTCCATGGCATCAGACCAGGAAAATACGAAGGGCAACCCCTTAGTAATTAAATGAATACATATTAGGTTAATTTACCACCTACATATTAGAGAATTTATTTAAATTGTAATTAATGACACGGTTGGATATCGAAATCGGTGGAGGTAAGGAAAATTATAATCACAGGTATAATATTCTGGTAGTGTGGTTGACAAAATATACTTAGTTCATGAACAGAAAGTATTAATTATTATTCTAAATTACATTGCCGTGAATCACGCTTTCAAGCCAATCCAGCAGCTGTTTCAAATTCTTTCCCTTCATAATACCGTTCGCAATCCCTTTAACGTAAGTAGACACCTGCGAACACACGTATTTCTCGTTGTTCTTGAAATATTCCAAGAAGGATTGACTGAAAAGAGCTTGAATCTGGTCCTGGGTCAGGCCTTGCACTACGAGGCCGGTCTCCGTGAACTGAAAAACAAGAAGTCGCAAATGTCAATAATCATCATGCTTCTGTCAAAGACGTCAAATAATATATAAATATAGGTACATACAGGGTGCCTGAAATTTAATGAACTATCAATTTTTTCCCTTCATTTTCGCAGTTTCGTGCATGCGCAAAAATGCGTGATCCGTGCATTAACTTTGGTTTTTGAGAAGGAAACCCCCATTTTTTATTGCAGATTGGGATCATAAGCAAAATTTCATGTTTGATTTTTTTCTTTTTTTTTTCGTGCAACCCGCGCGAGAAACCCCGCAAAAATGTAGACCCAAATTGTGACACGTGGCATTTCATTTTTTCCCAACTCTTCTTTTCAATGCTACTAAATGGTCTAATTTAATTTCAATTGCCGACGGATCAATAAGGGTAGTTGGGTATGAGATTCAGATTCAGTTCCCCACGAATTCTATCTCAATTATTTTTGTCTCCCCGCATTTATTTTGGCTGGGTGTTGCCCATGTGTAGGCTTACCAGACGTCCGGATTTCACCCGGATTGTCCGGATTTCAAGGCCTTGTCCGGAGTTGCCCTGATGTCCGGGTTTCGCGATGCGATGGCTTGAAAAAAATTTTAGGCTGCCCGAATACCTTCATAAACAAGCGCTCCGCGCTCTCTACTCAGAGCTGCCGCCGCCGCCGGTGGACGGAACGTTCGGAACGTCAATCGGTCTAACCTTTCGTTCGCCGGCGCGGCGGCTCTGAAGATGGCACGCTTCACTAAACTATGACATCATTGTTTCATTAATTAGGATTTTTCACTCATTGTAAGCATTGAAGGGGCTTTTACTTTCAAAGCTGTTCATCATGATTAACTGATTCTCCTTGAATTGCATTGAGCCGTCCCCCAATTATATAGTATTAATATTGTCTCGTATACGTACGCACACACACACATGCGGGCGCGTATATATATATATATACATATATAGTCAACTGTCCGGGTTTGGTCTGGGGAAACTTATGGTAACCCTACCCATGTGCCACAAGAAAATCAATTTACAATAACAGCATTAGTATGGATATGCGAAATTTTACAAGTTCTAGTTCGTTCTCAATTGATTAAGTAGGTTTTCTAAACCAATGCTGGTTGACACACGAGAAACCCCGGAGCTATTGGACCGATTTTGATGACATTTTCAGGAATTATGTGGCTTACTTACTATTGCCGTAGAATCAGTAGCGTGTGCGCATGCGCAACCATAAATTTCTGATATTATTTCAGTCTTAATTGGTTTTTTAAACCACCTAATTCTATACCTTCGTCCATGTTACAATAAGTGAAGAAGCCCACCCAACAACGCAGACTTTTTTCCTTTGGGAAGCTTTGAAATACAGCGTATATACACAAATCAGCTTATACCCGTCCCCCATTCAGAATGACAAGATGCTGAGAGGATGAATACTTGATGTTACTTAGAGGATGAATTATTTAATGTAATGTGTACAAGTTGTGTCTGTGTTCACAGCAGAGCTGTGGGCAGTGTCGCTGGCTGTTCGACACTGCCAATTATTGTGAGTTGGGAATTATGTGACCTGTAGCGATTCACTAAGTACCATCGAGGCGATTAGGGATTCAAATACTGATGATCCCCCAACACAAAGCCTAAGTGGATCGCTACACCAAGCCCCGAAATTGGGCTCAACCATTACTTTTATGTGAGTACCGAGCCATGTGGGTATTCATGGCAATGAGTGTGCAGATGCTCTTGCAAGGAGAGTCATTGGTGATAACTCCATCGATATGTTGCCGATACGCATTGAGGATCAAATCTCTTACATGCAACATAAAGCCAATTCCATCTGGCATGAGCAATGGCAGGGTGAGGTCACTGCTCTGTGTGGTGTCCTTCAGGACCTGTGCCCAGGGGGGCCCTTTCGTAACTCAACTTCCAAAGAGGGATCGCTAGTGGTCAACCGGGTTGCGACTGGCCATACCCGTCTTACTCACAGACACCTGCTTAAGCGGCCCCAAGACGTGCAATATTATTGCGCAATAATCTGGTTTGTGCAATATATTGCGTGATTGACCAAAAGTTTAAAATATATTGCACAAACATTGCATTGAGCCATCTGATGGCAACATTGCGCAACCTCACTGCACCTGGCAGTGTCATCAGACACTGGCTTACAGGAATTGCTTCGCGCATGAGTGTCCATTTTACCAATTCAGGAGTAAACAAAGCGAGGAGTTCATCAAATATTCTCCATTCATTCGTTAAAAGTTTCGGAAATCATTTTGTTCAATCACTCTCAGTTCATTGAGTAACGTTTCGTGAGTGTACTTCTCCCTATCAATGAACCATTGTTTGGCCCATTTTCTCCCTTTTTTAGAGCCTTTCTTTTTTCTTTTTTTCGCACTTGCAGCCACAGCAATCAACACGTAACACAATTCACTGTCACTTAATTCCATGTTGACCTTATGGAAACCTGATGGGTACTGTTTGCACAATGTGGTTGTACGTCTGAGTGTCTGACTGCACAATAAATTGCGCAACCGTCAATGCCACCTTCACACGGTACAACTTTTTGCATAAACGTAAACACTGTGCAATAACATTGAGCATCTAGGGGCTGCCATCAATATATTGTGCAACCCGGTTTGCACAATAATATTGCACGTCTAGAGGCCGCTTTAGTGAGGAAGCTCGAGATGTTGTGGTGGAAAGTGTGGGGTTGATCTGTCCATCCGCCACTTTCTGGAGGACTGCCCAGCCCTTGTGGACCTCCGAGTCCAGCATCAGCCCCCTCAGTGGGTTGATGTAGTATCCGGAACAGACAAGGTTCGATCCCTGTTGTTGTACCTGAGAGCCCCTGAGTTCTACTACGAACTGTGATATCTGATCTGTGATATATTTACATAGTTATAGTTTTATTTCACTTTTTGCTGATTGTATATAGTAGCATGTATACAGTTATTAGCCTATCTTACATTTAGTCTTAGTTGTATTATTTTATTTTTGGTTTTTTTAATCCACTTGAGGGGCTAAACAGTGGTCATCACTGCACCCCTCATTTTTCCCCCTCTCCGATATGCCAGTGGAGTCCATGATGGCGCTCCTTTTAAGTGAAGGATGGAAGCAAGGCTCCCCTTAGAATTGTGCCACTTCCAGCGTCCCTTAAGACACCTTGTTCAATGCCGCTAATGACCCTTCTGATGCGGCTTAAACCTTAAGAAAAAAACAATGTTATACAGGGTGCGGCAGAGAGGACGGATGGTTTTAAAAAAAACATAAAATAGTTAATTTTTACTCAAAAACAAATTTATTGATGGAATCAGGTTCGCAAGGAAATAGCATTTGAGACAGTCAAGCGTGAAAAATCACATCAGGCATGTGGTGGCCGAAATTGTTGATGCAATGCTGTAGGCGTTCTTGGGCTACGTCGTAATGATCACCAACTTCTTTTTCCCTGAATTACGACGGCGACGTGTTCCAACCCGACATGTGTGGTTCCAGCAGGATGGGGCAACCGCCCACACAGCCAGAGCATCAATGGACGATATTCGCCCTCTCTACCTGGTCGCCTTATTTCCAGGTATAGCGATGTTCATTGGCCTCCTCGGTCCCCAGATTTATCCATATGCGATTTTTTCTTATGGGGACACCTCAAGGCTTAGAGTATACGAGAACAAGCCCCGAACTCTGGACGAATTGAAGGACGCAATCGCGTGGAAGTCGCCCTAGTTGAGAGAGTATGTTGGAGATAACGCCCAAGAACGCCTCCAGCACTGCATCAACAATTTCGGCCACCACATGCCTGATGTGATTTTTCACACTTGACTGTCTCAAACCCTATTTCTTTGCGAACCTGATTGCATCAATAAATTTGTTTTTGAGTAAAAATTAACTATTTCATAATTTTTTTTAAACCGTCCGTCCTCTCTGCCGCACCCTGTATTAATAGAAGCTTGCGCGTCGCTCGATCTTGAGTCCATAAGGACGATTCCTGGACTGAAACAGCAGCCATGTGTGTGGCCAACATCGGATTTCGATAATTCTTTGAGAGACAGTTTCTATAAACACTAATACCACGTCAAACTTTCAAAAAATACTTTCTGGGGCTTCCAGAAGTCTGAAATGCAGCATTATTTTCTATTTGGCAGTTAAAAGTTCCAGTCGTGCCACATGATCGTATGAGCAAATTTTCTTAAATTGCCTATCGCATTATAATATGTTAAATTTAAACAATTTTAGTGCAAAGAAATTGTTAAAAACCAATTTAATGGCAACAAAAATCATAGGTACCTACTCAATAAAATTCAGCGATTCAAAAGAGATTTTGTTGCAGTTTCTATAGATTTTTCCGCAAATATTAATGCAATTTAAGTAAGTTTTTCAACATAATTTTGGGCAAAATATTTGTAATGTCCTAGTTAATAGTTGATAATTTTTTTTTTACTAAAACCCTGCTAAAAATTGAAAATTTAACGATTTTAGAAGCCATTTTTAGCCATTTTTTTAGTACTTTTTTCGAAATTTGACCAAGTTATTGTACTCAAAAGTTGTTGCCCAACGAACTCATCATTTCGTTTGCAGAGCTTAATTTTTGGCGCAAGAATGGAATTTTTATCTCAATCCTAAGGAGGACACATGGGAACGCGCACATTTCAGTAATAGTTTTCAGAATCCCTCAAAACAGATTTCCTTGAAGGAATTTATCAACAATTTTGATTTTAAAATTTTCCGAGCCATTACAATAGTTTCATTTTTACGAAAATTTGCCAACAGCATTACTTTTTGTTCACTCTTGTCCATACAAATTAACATTTTATCCAGGGTTTTTTATAGGCTTTTTCATTTTATCCAGTCAATACATATCAATTTTTCTAATCGAGTAGCGTAATTTCCCTGAGTTCTTCCATTTTTACCTGCCAGTATCCCTATTTTCGGCAATGGTCACTTTGAAATCAAGTCACACCAAGAAAAGGATACCACGACGTCAATCAGCATTGATTAGATTGGGTTACCAATGAAATGCTTTTCCAGGAGCGAAAATAACGGAAATAAATGGCAGGTCCATTAAATTATGAACACCCGGTATACAAATACTAAGTTCCAGATTACATCTAATCATACTAGAATGTCGTATTCATGATTTCTCCATAGTTTATTTTCTCTTTCTCACCTTGAGGTCTTGAATTGTGTAGTCAATGTCCAGTTCGGTCATTTGGAGCCACCAACTTGAGAATCCAGCTTTTACATATCCTGAAGTTTCGAAATTTGCTATGTCAAGCCTGAAAATCAGTACAATATGATAATCAGTACCTATTCTTACTTATGCAAGTATAGTAAGGTACCTAACCGCTTACGTGAAATAAACAACAGAATTCTAATAGTAGAGATCTATCCTCTCCGAACCACTTTGCTAACCCCAAAGATTATAGTTAGCTAAGTACCTAAGAAATCTTATTGAAAATATTGAAAGAAATCTAGGGTTAAAATATTTGGAGTAAAAACAGGTAGCGAGAACTCATTTCGAATGTTCTCTTCCGTGATTCGGTGTTGGCTGCCAAGGAACATAGGAACAGAATTTTAAACAGTCATGCAGCATGACCGTATGAGCAAACTTTCAATATACGATTTTAGAGTCTCTCGCTTCCTAAGCTATAAATCTCGACCGATTTTCGTGATTCTTATTTTGTTCCATCACGAATTTGATATAGTTTTGAAATGTATGTCAGGAGTTTCCAATTTCATATTGGAAGGGGGGAATGGAGGGGGTAATAGTGATAAATCATGATGTTTCAACTAAGTATTCTCGTCAGATTTTCGTGATAGTTTTTTAATTCAATGATGACTTTGGTCTAGTTTTGGAAAATATGTCAGTCTAAAATTTCATGCTGGAAGTTTTATTATGGAAATTTACTGTCGTGGAAGGGGGTAAATGGGGGAAGGGTAATTCTGAGAAGTCATGAAACTTTTGTTTTTTTCTTTTATTTTAACTCTCACCAGATTATATAAAATCCATCCATAGGGACGTCCCTGTAATGCATGCGTTACTTACTACGGTCATCAATTTCAATAGGGCGTCCCTTCTATAGTATGCGAAGCCTTGCAAATATTACCTAGCTTCAGAGGGAAGTCGTATTGAAATAGATTTGAGACAAATAGGCTGGGCTCCAATCGTTGAATTTGCTTTAAGGACGTCCCTCTGAAGCTAGGTAATATTAGCAAGGATTCGCATATTATAGGAGGGACGCCCTATTGAAATTGGTGACCGAGACGTATTTTTATGGGTTGTATTCGTGTGTCGCCTACAGACGAATACGATAACACGAATACGAATGTAATCGCAGTTGACTCAGAATCAACGAATAATTATCACGATTACAATCGTATTCGTATTCGAAGATAAGATTATGCCCAACACTGGTTTAATCACTACATTATTTATTAACTCTTACTGAAGTTTTACTTCATCAATTTGCTAATTAGGCTCGCTCTAGTAATTCCAAATAAAATAATGATTATTCATTATTATTATCATTATAAATTTAATAACTATTATTTGGTGACACTTACTTGAAGTTACCGTTACCGGTGACAGCTTTGCCTTTAACGGATCCCAAAACTTGATATCCTCCTTCCAAATGCATGCTTGGCACAGTCACATCAAACTTGGCCGACAAGTCAAGAATGTTGTTGTCAATCTTGTTGATTATGAAATTCGACGCGTTCGACACCATCAAGTTGTTGAAAGTGACAACCAACCTGTTCAAAATAATTTAGAATTAGTTGGCTCTTGTCTTAATCTACAGTCGAGAATGGAGTGAGTTAAAGCTTGCTGAAATTCATGTGATGTGTTCTAAAGTAAGGATTGTAATAGACTTAAGCCCCCCCGGAGGTTCAATGGGGGACTAAATCCACACTCATAGATCGAGAGGGTTGTGACAGTACCATAAGAGATACCACTCGTACTAATATCATATATACTACGCTCGGAGAAGATAGGTTTTCCAGTTCTAGGATCACCCATCCATCACCAAACGCGGGCTTTCGAAAACACAGGAAGAAGTGCCCAAACGCCCGTTGGGAAACAACGGAGCGACGGCAGCGCATTCCCTTGTATCTCGCGGGAACTGTCACAGGATCTATACAGATTTTTTTGACATGAGTCATCACTCTACTCTTCATTTTGAAAAAGGCAAACGCCGAAATATTGTGTAAGTCTGTTTCTGTATTTTTGTTTTAATTTTCACTGCACATCTGTGCCAGATATATATATATATATATATTAATTGCTATGCAATTCTTAGGCCGACCCCCAATAATTTTTTTTAAATGTCCACTTTTTTTGTGTAACGTTTTTTGTCCCGAGATGGGAAGCGAGAGGTCGTGGGTTCGAATCCCGGCCAGGCCTGAAAAAAAATTTTTTTTTTTCCTCGTGAGACGAAGGTTGTGGGTTCGAATCCCGGCCAGGCCTGAAAATTTTTTTTTTTTTTTTTTTTTCTCGTGAGACGAAGGTTGTGGGTTCGAATCCCGGCCAGGCCTGAAAAATTTTTTTTTTTCTCGTGAGACGAATTGCATAGCAAATTATCCTCGTTTTCTACACAGTAGAAAAGAGAAAAGATCCGGCGAGGCGCGAAGCGCCGAGTATAGATTAGGGGGGTCCAGGGGGGCGAAGCCCCCCTGGCGGGGTCAAGGGGCGGAGCCCCTTGCGAGGCCCGAAGGGCCGAGTTATATAATGAAATCTGAATATATATATACATATATATATATATATATATATATATATATATATATATATATATATATATATATTCCAGCTCTGTGGCACCCGAAACAATGAAAACAGCATACGAAGTGGCACCCTCATTTTTATGGCACCCGTATAAGGGTGCCACATTGTCAACCCCTCATATCTTACCTTAACTTCAACAATAAACACACAAACGATTTTCTCTATTTAATTTAGGCTCTACATGATGATAAGGATTCATAATCACAATGTTACATTGATTCAGTGACGAACAAAGAGCCTTTGAAGTTTGAGAGGTGGGTGCCAGTTGAATGGATTATGGATCACAAATATACAGCTGTAGTTCATCGTTTTTCCGCGTGCTTCGCCGCTGTCGGGTGTTTCGTGTATATTATAATATACATAATAATATACACATTCTATTTTGCTTACTGAATGGCTACCGGAGATCTGGCAGGGTCGGCCATTGCTCTAAATAACCTCGTCTTCTCCCCACCTCTTCTCTTCTAAAAAGCAAAGAACTAAAACAACTGGAACGCTGTCTCGGGGTTGGGCGTGCGGTCAGGCGGCTTGAGAGCCTCACCGACCATGTGTTGGACGACTACACAACTACTCCCAGTCAAAAGCACAGGAAAATCTAAATTTTCGTTCGATTTTCGTGAAATTTTCAGGGATTGTGTTGGTTAGCCTCTTTATGTTCCCCTGTGAATTTCATTACAATCGAATCAATAATGACGTGTGAGCAAGCTCAAACGTGAATTCATAAAATAACGTCGATTTTTTACGATCTATAGGTTTGATTTTGTTCAAACCCGGAGGGTAGTTGGCTATACGTATCAGAAATATGCTCTATGAGTTTTATTGCGATTGATTGAGTAATGACCATTGTACATGCGCAAAAATAAAATTGTTTGACACTTGTGAAACTCGGAGACTAAGGGACTGATTTTTATGGAATTTTCTGGTTTTGTGTGGGTTAGCTTCTTGATGGTTCCCTTTAAATTGCATAGTTGTCGGATCAATAATAGGGTGCGCGCATTCGCAAACGTCAGATTCTAACAACGTCGATTTTTTACGATCTATTGGTCTGATTATGTTCAAACTTGGAGGGTAGTTGGTAGAGGTTTCAAGGAAGGTTTGCCATGCATTTTATCGCCTTATTGATATCAACTTGGTTAACACACGAGAAACTCTGAATCTAATTGACCGAATACTCTCAAGGAGTGTTAGGGGACCCTAGATGATCTTTTATAGTCCTCTTTTACGTAATATCATCCATTTAGGCGAATTTTCGGGACTTTAGAAAATCTGGAATGGAATAGAAAGTTCCAGTTATGCAACAAAAAGTAAAATAAAATTCAAGATCATCTCCACAGAAGTATTTCAAGATGGTACATACGTGATGAAGTAACATCTTTTATGCATTATTCCAGTACCTAGTTATACGTTGCTCAAAAATGGATGATGCGCCGCGAGTGGTCGCGGAAAGTAGGGGGGATACAAGAGCGCATGGGAGCGCGTTCCATTTTGACCCTACTAGTTTACGAATGGCCCAACGCAAACAATCGTTTTTAGGCTCAAATTATTCGTTTTTAAACCAGCTATATTTTGGTTATTAGCAAAATACTTTTAAAATTATCAGGTTTAATTTAAAATAAGGTAAAAACTGAAAAAAATTCCTTTTTTCTTCTCCTCTGTTAACTAGAGACAGGTAATGTGAAACTTTCCGTTTTTATTATTTTATTATTATTAATAATATCTTAATCAGTTATTTATAATTCTCATCACCAATTACCACATTAATTTATTCATTCACATTTATCACATTCATTTGTGTTAACTTGCTGTGAATGTTGTTTATCTGCAGTCGACTTTTCGGAAGTAGTTCTAAATATTCCCATTTTTTCTATAAAATGTACGGGTTTTCTTTTGCGAAACAGTTTGGTCATCGTGGATATAGTTTTTATGAACTACGATAATTTATTTTCACCGAAATTGAGATTTAATGTGATAATACCACCTAGGGATCAACCTGGAAATGTAACTCTTGATCAGTGCCTACTCTTTTTTGCCAGAAAATAACAGAAGGAATACGTAAGAACGACATTAAACCATGTATTTAAAAAAAAAACCGAACGATAGACTTACGGTTCTACAGTCACATAATTTAATAATGATTAATTTTACACATTATTAGTTCAATGTGGTTACTTAACAATATTAGTTTATAATTTACTGTAATAAATCAGCTTTCCTTGACACTACAGAGGCTAAGGGATCATGAGATGTTGTGATAAAATGAGAGCATTCCAAAAAGTGGCGATTGTTTTCCTGCTATCACTAAGGGAGTTACACTTCCCTACTAACGCATTGGTTGTACATGAAAATCAATATTTTCGCGTAACGTAAATGTAGGAAAAAATGGAAACGTCCTTTTAATCATTATTAAATGATAAATTGCGGAACGAGTATCCACAAAGCATGTAGCAAATCAACCAAATCTTTTATTGATGACAATGATATAACTGCGTTTATCTGTGAAAATTGCTATGAAATAGTTATTGACGAAGGAAGCAGGTTTGAACCCGCTTTCCGATCCAAATTTACAAGACGAACAATTAGCCGAAAATGCGGATTCACTGAGTACCTATAGGAAAGTTCGACCACATGCATTGGTAGGTATCAACATAACATAATTGATCAAATAATAAGAACATGCTTGTAAATATTCAAGTAGGCACTGCATAGGTACCGTCTACGTGCCACTATGTAGTAAAGCATTGTTCTACATTTTAATTACATTTTAAATTTTATTTAAATCATTCTTTTTAATAAAATTTAAGAATTGAAACATTCTCCGGAGAACTGACGCTGAAAAACGCATGAAAAGTAACTTTTTCGACAAGAGTAAGAGAACGTTCCACACATTCCTTTGCATAAACAAAGTGGTGTGGTGATAAATTGCCTTTTTTGGATTTCATATTTACTCAAGGCAGGATCCAGTTTTGAGAGTTGACAATCGAAAGCACTCAACCAAAATATGTAAGTAATAATTACCTCAAACAATGAAGCATCTAAAGTGCAAGGTACACAGGAAAAGTTTACAATTATACTGAGAGAGTTCGTCAGCCAATTGAATCTAGCCTCATCTGCGCTGTTCTCTCTCTCTCTCTTTTTTTTTTTTTTTTTTTTTTTTTTTTTTTTTTTTAAATCAACGTTAAGTACAAATGCTCAAGATTTTTTAGCCGAGTTCCTGTAATTTGTCTTCCAACTCCAAGTGAGGCTAGGCGTCTATTGGTTTATAGTGTTTTAAGGTAATCACCTCAGATATTTCAGTCAAAATTTTGCTTGTGGTGTCACACACACCCTGTGAAAGCATGAAGGGCAGGGAAAACCGCTCACAGCGGTCAGGAACTAGACAAAAGTTCGGCTGCGATGCCGACGAAAACCCATGGTGAAAAACGATACTGAAGTACCAGAAAACCAAAAATTCAAACCCTAAAATCAAAGCGGTGCATCTCCAAAAACGGCGCATGAATTGAGAATGTATCGGTTACAACATTTTTTGACGTTCGATTATGACCCAAGCACAACGATAGGGTGGTTCAAAAAAAAAAAAAAAAGTTTTGGGATTTCTTGTCCCCAGAGCGCTGCTTGAAGATAAGTAAAAACCGAAAATTTCACCGAAAATGCTGTCGCCTGGTTAAGAATTGTTCTAGAAACATGGTAAGATGGTCGGATAATATGCTTTGGCATGTTCTGAACATGATTCCGTTTTTTACTATACTTTTCCGCCGATGATTGCTTCGTTTATCGGCCATAAATCTCAAATTAATAGTAGGGTAATAGACAAATTCACCCTAATTTCACCGGAAATTATGTCGCGTTGATGATTTAAGGTCCCAAAATACCTTGCGCCGATAAAATTTGGTATTTTCCAGGATACTCGGTACAAAGCCGTTGGTAATTTGGCAAGGACTTGAACCGGCATTGTACTTATTTGCCAATTATAGCGGCAAAATGGAGAAAATAGTTTAAAAAATTCCAATTTTTCTGTAAAATTCCTTAGTTCCATCGGTTTTCCGGTGTCAAATTCGAAGTTTTGAATTGTCTGAACTGTGATTGGATCGTTTGAGCGTAGGGTTACCTATTGTCAGCGGTATCGGTCACGTGTAAAAGCTTGTACAATGGTATCGGGTCGTTGAGCGAATAAGTACAATGCCGGTTCAAGTCCTTGCCAAATTACCAACGGCTTTGTACCGAGTATCCTGGAAAATACCAAATTTTATCGGCACAAGGTATTTCAGAACCTTAAATTATCAACGCGACATAATTTCCGGTGAAATTAGGGTGAATTTGTCTATTACCCTACTATTAATTTGAGATTTATGGCCGATAAACGAAGCAATCATCGGCGGAAAAGTATAGTAAAAAACGGAATCATGTTCAGAACATGCCAAAGCATATTGTCCGACCATAATAGCATGTTTCTAGTACAATTCTTAACCAGGGGACAGTATTTTCGGTGAAATTTTCGATTTTAACTCATCTTCAAGCAGCGCCCTCTGCCAGTTTACCGGATAACTAGTGGACGGAGCGTAAAATAAATAAGTTCATCGTGTTCAGCGCATGCGAAAATCCATAAATTGACCTAAAAAAAATTTTACAGAAAAATTGGAATTTTTTAAAACTATTTTCTCCATTTTGCCGCTATAATTGGCAAATAAGTACAATGCCGGTTGAAGTCCTTGCCAAATTACCAACGGCTTTGTACCGAGTATCCTGGAAAATACAAATTTTATCGGCACAAGGTATTTCAGAACCTTAAATCATCAACGCGACATAATTTCCGGTGAAATTAGGGTTAATTTTCTATTACCCTACTATTAATTTGAGATTTATGGCCGATAAACGAAGCAATCATCGGCGGAAAAGTATAGTAAAAAACGGAATCATGTTCAGAACATGCCAAAGCATATTATCCGACCATCTTACCATGTTTCTAGAGCAATTCTTAACCAGGCGACAGCATTTTCGGTGAAATTTTCGGTTTTTACTTATCTTCAAGCAGCGCTCTGGGGACAAGAAATCCCAAAACTTTTTTTTTTTTTTTTTTTGAACCACCCTATCGTTGTGCTTGGGTCATAATCGAACGTCAAAAAATGTTGTAACCGATACATTCTCAATTCATGCGCCGTTTTTGGAGATGCACCGCTTTGATTTTGGGGTTTGAATTTTGGTTTTCTGGTACTTTTTTTTTTTTTTTTTTTAATTTTATTTATTTGGCATTACGTTCTGTATACAGCCATACATATTTTTATTTACAATTCAAGGCTTGTAGTAAGTAAAACAATTTTCTTTCATATATTAATACTACAATTTAACATAAATTTAAAAAGTTCTTTATAAATTATGATATTCCTTGATGATAAAATGGATAAAAATTCCAAATTTACATTTGTTTTCGTGGCTAAAATATTAAAAAAAAGGTGTCTCTCCCGTTCATGGTCTGGACAATCCATTATCAGGTGACGTAGAGTTCCATCTGGATGACCACATTTTCCACATTGTGGGGATTCCCGTTGTCCGATTTTGAACAAATAGGCGTCACATATACCGTGGTTGGTTCTTAGGCGAAGTTCTTATCGTTATTCACCATGGGTTTTCGTCGGCATCGCAGCCGAACTTTTGTCAAGTTCCTGACCGCTGTGAGCTGTGCGGCATAAGCTTTCAGTAACGATGTAGCAGCCAATCACTCGTGGTTTTGATATTTAACGATAGACCCCTGGATCCGTGACTTTTCACTTTGTCCCTGGTTTCCGAGTAGGTACTAACTGTCACGATTCACCGGGTCAAGTTCTGTTCACTCGCTAAGTATATAAAAATGAACTAATGATTTCAGGGATTTTCTACGTGGGTTTACTATTTTTACTTATTTACTTTCGTAGCCTTTCGATCATAATTTGAACTCTAAATATTTTATGGACAATTCATCGTACCAGTCAAAAACAAAAGCTATTCTGTGAACATGAGAAGATAAATTAATGAAAAGTGATGTATTAAAAATAACACGTTTTTGTGTTGGCAGTTGGGACTACACTCAAAATTGGATCCTGCCGCTTTTGAATAAATAGTAAATCAAAAACGGCAACTTATCACCTCGTTTCGTGACGAAATCAGCAATGCCCAAAGACTCCATAGGTACCGTCTTGTTTGTGCAAAGGAATGTGTGATGGAACGGTCGATTGCACTTATCGGACAAGTGACGTTTCATGCTTTGTACTGTGTCAGTGCTCCAAATAATGTTTCAATTCTAAAATTTTGGGAAAAAGAATAATATAAATAAAATTTTAAAATATTACTAAAATGTATAACAATACTTTAAGAAATGTCGGTATGTAGGTACCTGTGCAGTGCCTACTTGATCATAGCTGCTCTTACTATTTCTTCAATTATGTGTTGATACCTACCTATAATTCGACATACCTACAGTTCGATGGATATGATCCAACTTAACTTTACAGGATCTATACATCTGAAGTCTTATGAATGCCTTATGAATATTTGAGTTTGAGTTGAGATTCAATTTCTTTTGTTTCTCATCGTCAAGTGGTATGGAATTATTAGTCTCCTTGCCTATTTTTCTCGAGATTTGGGAATTTCAAATGAATGTGATAAATGGTGATGAAAATTATAAATAAACAAATGATTGTATAGGTAATAATAATGTTTAAAAAACCGAAAATGTCACATTACTAGTAAATTGTTCTAGTAAATAGAGAGAGAAAAAAAGTTGATTTATCTTCAAAATACAAAGGTTCATTATTGAAAAATAATAAATCCAAATGCGACATTCAACATAAGGTCGGATTGTTTCGATTTTCGTAGTTTTAGAGTCAACATGTATAGTAAAAACCCAAGTGTGCTTATTCCAGTTACTTGGGCGACCTAAGCTATTGCGAAAAAACATCGCAACTTTCGAACTGTTTTCTATATTTTTGGTCTTACGCCAAAACTAAGCTAGTTAGCAAGGAAACATCTATTACTAATATTCACGGCAGTTAAATTCTACGTAGAATAACCTATTAAAATTTGAAATTTGAGTAATCATGCAACCGCTTGTAAAAAACGGCACTTTTTTCAATTTGGGTGAAATGTTTCACTTGGATTTTTAAGAGCTTTAGTCTCAGAAACTGTCACACCAATTGAAAAACATTAGATGAAAGTCGTAAATAGTCTAACTTTGTAACTAATGGGTACCAAACATAGGAAATTTAATTTATTTTTAGCGCATTTATGACAAAAAAATACAAATTGTCCACACACGACTCCCGTCGTACACCTGAGGTGGTTCGTCTAAATAAGGTTAATTTTGGCATGACTACTCAATCTTAAACGCAATTTAATTATAATATCCTTATAATACAGAATTCAATTAGTCTCGCTAATTTTATTATTAGTGAATTACCTAAATATAATTTTACGAAATAATAATTTCCTTAGAAAACTATCACGTGTTAGAGAAGGAGCGGTCTAGTTGACAATTTTGAATTTTCCGTCATAAAATGACATGTATTATATGAGATGAAATTCATTACATGTATTACATGATAATGAAATAAAATTACATGTGATATAAAATTCAGATATAGAATTAGATGTCCTACGACTTTCATTTGATAAGACACACAGGCTGGAGAGCAGTGAAGTTGTGGGAAAACCCATGTCAATACTATAAATTATTTAAATTATTACACTGCAAAAAAAAAAAAAAAAAAAAAAAAAAAAAAAAATTGAAGGCGAAGCTGGTACTGAGGGTTTTTTGAAGGTACTGAACCTGAATCCGAAGCCCGTTTTTCACATAGACGTCTATTTTTTGAGAAGGAGACGTGTAATCCTAACCCCCAGGACCAGTACCTGTGTCGTGAGGAAATGACCTTGATTTTTTGGGGGGAGGGGGATAGTGTTATTAAAAAATAATAAACAAGTAGATCAGTGCTCACAAAATGAGACACATGATGGCGTATTTTCTTGTAAGGAGATCCGCGTGAAATAGTAGACGTTTCCTGCGTTGAATTAGAGACAAAATGGCTTGGGAGCTCAATCAGCTGATCAATGACCTCTTAGTCGTCATCAACCCCCTGGCACATCTTCATTTCCACAATGTTACAGATTACACCCATACCAAGTTTCATCAAAATCGGACGTCGGGAAGTGGCATTTAAAACGATTTTAAGAGGACATACATACAGCATCAGCGAACAAAGTGAACACAATAGCTCATTTTTTCTTTCTTAAAAGAAAATGCGCTAAAAATCAAATCAAAATATAAATCAGATCAGATATAGTACAATAACGACTGATTATATCATTCTAATAGTACGCAATCAGATTCACAGTATTTGACCGGGGGATACCAACGGATTCTGCCTCAGGTTTGTTATCTGTAATGGAAAATAATAAACCTTTGTGTCAAGGATTTGTTACAGTGTTTTGACTTCATCTTCACCAGTAAGCCAGTGACGCTTCAATGGCAGACGTGTATTTCTAAGTTACCTATTGAACCAATTAATATTGGCCGTAATTTGAGTAATATGTATACCTACGAGTTTCTTTTTGACCCCAATCCAAATCAGTGTTTTTGAACGACGTCTACATTGGCGAACCGGCGATATTCGAGTGGCAGATTTGCATAACTACAGTACATCTACATGTACATCTGACTCATATTTCATTTATTTACCAATAAGTCGATTGCTGACCCAAAATTTGTGTTTTTGGACTGCGTCCGTAGCAAAGACCTAGCGATACTAAGGTAGCAGACTTGAATTCACGTAACCTATCAATATCCTGGTATGATGGGCCACAGTTTCAGCGATCAACAAAACAGTCGTTTCTGGGCGCTCAAACTCTTATATTTCAACCACATCTGCATGTAACACCCATCCACCTTGAGATAGCAGACGACCATGGTTCAGTTGGCCATGGATGAAAGTGTTAAGGGCCGATATGGTTCCTCCTCTAGCTGTAAGCCATATTTTCGCAAATTGAGATCTGTTTTTCTTGTCGCCATCGGTTTTGGACTAGTAGACGTGCATATCTTATACAAACTCAAATGAATACTTACTAACAAATTCAATAATTGGTCCGTTTCTATAGATCAGTTTCCCCTTTTCAGCCGAGCTCCTAGTGGCATTGACGGTTAGCACCTATATCTTGTACATTGGCTGAATTAAAAGATGAGGCGGTGTCGAAGGGGAAAATTAGGCCGGTGCATCGACAGCAAGATAACACCCGAACCAGCAAAATGCTCGGTAGATGCCTCCTCCCTTTAGTTGTGCATGTCATCATCCGCATTTACACGCAGTTGTGAAGAAGTTGATAAGGGTGGAAGTGGAAGGTGACGCGGATGTTGCAGTAGGCATAAGAAATACCTGTTTAATGCTTGAAAGCAATTTAGATGAAACAGCCAAAATAATTCCTATGAGTTTGTGGTGGGTTTAAAATGAATTTGTAATTCACATTTCGACCTCAGTACACCAAGCATAGAACTCTATGCTCTTCTTTAAGTTTTTTAATGTCTCAAAAGTACTTTGATGTCCCTCCTTTTGATATCGCCTGTCCTCGGGCGATCACGGTCATCTAGCTGAAGGAGATAACATCGTGCGTCGTAGAATTTAGTAGATATATGAACTTTGTCGAGCCTGATTTTGCATCCGGAGATGTTGGCATTAAGGGCAGATGAGGTTGGAGATGCTCCCGATCGAGGTTGGTCCTTAGCATCCAAACCAGACGGGAAATTGGAGGGATCCATGAGTTTTGCTTCCGATGGTTATGCAGATTTAAATTCGGATCGAAACGGTGTGTCAGTTATCAACTTGAACCCTGATAGCGAAGTCAAAAACGCCGATCTCCATTTTTTTTGTCCAGGATGATATTGAAGGTGGAAGTTGCGGAACTGTTTACAATACATGCATACGGTCAGTGAAGGACAGTTTTCGAGTTTGTGGGCAGCCGGTAGACGGCTTTTACATTAACCATACAAAAGGGTCACTTGACTACGTTAATCATGACCTTGATACCTTGAAACTGGGACATTTTCTCGCTCCATAGGGCTTCTTACAAAAGGGGCATGGATATTTAAGGTCGGATAAGAGGAATTGGAATTTTAGAACTGCTCATTTTATTTTATTTGTGTCTTCCAGTTTTTTTCATAGATTTGATGATTTTCTAGGAGCCCCTGTGGGTTAGAAATTGCTGATCACGTTCTACGGACGATTGTATTGATGGGAATTCGGCAAAGGTGGAACTGAAATATTTTTTTTACAATGTCAGAACGTGTTTTTGGAATTTCAAACGATTGTCTCGAAACGTATAGACAATTTTCTTTCGTATATCTGGTTAAGTGTTACCTACTAGTTCTTAAGCAACCAAGAACTACCCACAAATATACTATTTCATTTTCGTTATGAGGTCGTGTACTCCAAATTGAAAAGTTAGGATTTTGTCCACTAAAACTTCCATTTCTTTAGACATCTTGAAGTTACGGAGGAGAATGTTTCTTCTCACCTTTTGTGCAATACACACAAATTGCAAGTGTAATGATGGGCTGGGGTAAAGAGAATTTTTTGGCCGAGGTAGAACCTCGTAGTTGCGCTACCATTTCCATCGTTTAAGAGGAATGTTCATATTACCAAGGTAAAAAAACATGCCTGTGAGATCCATGGAAAACATCTGGAGCCATAATGATGGGGATGAACTCTTTCTCTCCGGTGAGAAGGACGGCACTTAGTTGTGCACCAATGTACTATATGGTGATACAACGATGGTTCCGCGTAAAAAATAACGATTCTCTTAAATGAGATAATGTTTTTCTGAAAAACGCATTAAGACGGTTTATTAGATAGGTAGGGAGTTGATAAGTGATAATTATTATGGTGAATGACACCAAGAAATAACATTGATTACATAGTATTGTACTCAGGTGCTATTCCGTTATCCCCCCTCCCCCCCCCCCCCCCCAACTGCTTCACGACTTTCGCGACTGTTTCACTTATCCTATACTCTTAAACGAGAAATTCTTGTATAAATCATCAGGGAATACATACCCCCCCATTTCGACTCGAAAACACAATCTGCACTGGTCAATCCTCCGGAGAGATCTCCGTCGTGTTCTGGGCCATTCTTAACGACGAAAGTTGCTTATATCTGGCCGTAAATGTGGAAGGTATAAAAAAGACCCTTCGCTTACTGGCTGTAGCTCCACAAAAAGAAATTTTTATCCAGGTTTCATAGAACCCAAAACGATTTCTGTGGGCAAAATAATTCACATTTTGTTGAGAGAATTGGAGCACATTTAATACCTTTAATGCCTTTTCAAAGCTTATTAAAAATTTTGCTTGCTGGTTGTGGTTTTTTCAGTATCCACATTCAGCGTGTTTAGTACCTGCACTAACAAAAGAAGATATAGAATTACAAAATTAAATTATCTAGGTACCTAATCTGCTGGCAAAACTAAAAGTCTACGAGATTTAAACATTCTTAACGACGAAAGTTGCTTATATCTGGCCGTAACTGTGGAAGGTATAAAAAGACCCTTCACTTACTGGCTGTAGCTCCACGAAAAGAAATTTTTATCCAGGTTTCATAGAACCCAAAACGATTTCTGTGGGAAAAATAATTCACATTTTGTTGAGAAAATTGGAGCACATTTAATACCTACGCCTTTTCAAAGCTTATTAAAAAATTTTCTTGCTGATTGTGGTTTTTTCAATATCCACATTCAGCGTGTTTAGTACCTGCACTAACAAAAGAAGATATAAAATTACAAAATTAAATTATCTAGGTACCTAATCTACTGGCAAAACTAAAAGTCTACGAGATTTTTAAACATTCTCCTTCCCTGAAGCTCAGTCTCTGGATCTTTGACCATAGTTTGTTTACCTCAACAGAACCCAGGAAGACCAATGGAAGTTGTGAAATTCTTGGTTCGATCTTGTTTGTCCGCTATTATAAAATGGTTGATTCGTCTGCTGTTCTGAAGGTGGTTTGGCAACGTCGCAGATATCAAAGTGGTCGCCACTTAGTCCGTGATTTGTAATTGTATATCTCGGTTGGCACATATATATAGTGATATGAAAGTTTCTGGAAGATTGCCACAGGGATCACCTGGGGGGGGTCATTGTGGGATTCAGTAAATAACCATTAAAATGAAATAAAAATATCCTTGGCCACAATGTTAGAATATTTATTTATATACATAATACACCAGGGAATAATGAGGGTGCCACATTACTTCAATATTGTATGGTTGCCACATAGACGGTGACTTGAAATTCTCAAGAATGGTGCCACAAGTATAGCATTATGGGATTCAGTAAATAACCATTGAAATGAAATAAAAAGTATACCTTGCTGTTTTTAGAGGTCATTTGAAGCAATATACACCATAAAATACATATATACACCAGCGGATAAGGAGGGTGCCTCCTAACTTCAATGTTGTATGGGTGCCAAAATGTTGCAATATATATATATATATATATATATATATATATATATATATATATATATATATTATA